>JAPYZL010161104.1:0-19165 GCA_030522825.1 Platygaster orseoliae
TATATATATATATATATATATATATATATATGAGTTTCACTGTAAACTTCAAAAACTATTATAATATATCCCAATGACTACAGTACGAATATTTCGAATAATACAATACAGTATTCAGGAAAATTTACTGTATCTTCATATTGATTTCTTCAAGATTTTAAATAAAATCACGAAACACTATTAAAGATATTAAGAAAAAATGTAGTTACTTACACAATATACAAAACTTTTGAGCATTTATTTGAATTCTTTTTATATTTCTGATTTTATAAGATGATTTTCAATCTTTTTCAAGATTTTAATACATTGATCTCACAAATTTGTGGAAATACTGAAAGTAATTCATAACCCAATTTTATGTTCAATTACCATTACATTACATATATTTACGTAATTTCTATATGCTACAATGTTTAGAATAACATTTTTTAAATGACTTTTTTGTTATAGTTGATTACATTTTCATCTTTTGCATATTTTAAAATTCTTAAATTTGCCATCTACAATAGATTCTTGAAAATTTTTGCAATTTCTTGATTTTATGAAATTTCGTTTAGCGATGACTTTTAAATTTTGAAAATATTTAATTTTTTTTCGCCTCGTGAATAAGAAAAAAACAAAAATTTACATTAATCAATCCTGAAGTTTACAATTTATCCTATTAAACATTCGTTTTAAGTTAAATAAATAGATTACATTCAATAAATAATTACTGAAAGCTGTTAATTTTTTATTACAAAATTTACTGTATCATTAATATTTCGAATTTCACGAGATCCTCATTAGGATTTTTACAAAACAAACAAAAGAAATCGTTTACTTATCTGAAAATCAAACAAAAATATACAATTTGAATTTGTGTCAGAAAAACCAAAGTTAACATGAAATTTATTTATATAAAGAGGACAGAAAAACTGTAAAATGTGTGAACAATACAGAAAATTTTTAATGTTTATAATATCAATATAATCGTAGTTTTCTGTAAAAAAATTAAAGACAATCAATTTCTTCAAGGAAATTCAAGCAACAGGTAATTTCAAAAAATTAATGAATTTAGCATTTGTTGCAACAAAACAGAAAATCACGAAAAGTAAATAAATGCTTTAACTTTCAGTTTCATATTTCATTTAAGAATATTTTTATTTTAAATTTTCCAATTAGTAGAATTTCATCAATATTTTGAGAGTTTTTGTTACAGTGAAGTTTACTTTCTTTTCCTTGGAATCCTACCTACGAAAGAACTTTTTATTCATATTTGAATTGACAAATCACTTTCCAGAAAGTTTAGAAATAATGTAATGTATAAAACTTAAAAAAAATTTTCTTGGGTGATGGCGCAAAGTTGGTTCTTTAATTTAACATCTTTATTGATACTCCTAAACAAATTAAGGGAGGATTTCGCAAAGTTTTTTTAATTTTCAAGTTCATAAAAATTTGGGAAAGCAATTGAAAATTTATTTTGAAAATTTTCAATCGTAACACGTTTCGGCTGTGTAAATAGGAAAAAAGTAAATGTGTATAAAGATGTTAGTGTCAAGCAAGCATTCCCATGAGAAAAACGTGACCCGGAAAACGCGGCTCAATTCACTATACGTCAATTAACGCGATTAAACTTGCTACGGAGGAAATTGTTAACTGCAGTTCAGAATAAACGTTTGGTTTTGTGAAGAGATGTTCATGTAAATAATCGAATATTGACATTGATAGATGAACAAAGTTTTTCCCAACTTTGTAAATTTAAACATCAAACCAAAAACTTATGGAAAACTATTTAACATGTTTTTGTACAATGTTCATTTATTCATGTCTATCAAATCTAAAAAACGATTTTTTATGTAAAAAAAAGCATTATTCATAAACCGGAAGTTGAAGATTTATCTAAGAGTTTTTTTTTTACTCGAAATTTGAATCATTCACAAAATAAAAGTATAAAAAATAGGAAAATTTATGATTTTGGTACTTTTTTTAGTAAAATTTTGATTTTGATTATATTATTAACGAAGATCTAGAACTTTGTTTCCCAGATTTTCATTTTTTTTTTCAGTAATCCGAAAATTCAGAACTAAATTCGGACAAAATTCAATTTTTTTATACTGTCTGAATTTTGAATCTGCAAAACACGACTTCTTAAAAAACTACAATTTCAATATTAAAAAATTATATTAAATAACAATTTTACGAAACTCAATTCCGATTTTTTCGAAATAATTTAATTGTGACATTGATAGATAAAAAAGTATTGCTCAACTTAGTTAATTTAAACATCAAACGAGAAACTTATAAAAAAATATTTATCACGTTTTTTTAAAAATTTTCACCTATTTTTGTCTTTAAAATATAAAAAACGAGTTTAAAAAAAAAACACGTATGAATAATTAACCGGAAGTTACAGAGATATCAAACATTGTTTTTCTTACAAAATTCACTTGAATTTTGCAATATTCATGAAATAAAACTTAAAAAAATAAACAAATTCATGATTTCGAAATTTTTTTACTAAAATTTTGATATTTATTATAATACAAATGCGGATAAAGAATATGACGGATTTTTATTTATTTATTTCTTTTTTTCAATAATTTAAAAATCCACAACTAAATTCACAGAAAATTAAATATTTTTCTATAGGCTGAATTTTGAATTCACAAAACATTACTTCATCAAAAATTACAATTCCACATTCAAAAATTATTAAAAATGACGGTTCTACGAAAATCAATTTCGATTTTTTCGATATAATGTAACTGTCACCTTTGATCACTTAAAATTTTCAAAACCCATGCACCAAATGAAAATATTTGCAATTTTTGATGTTTAATATATCGAAATTTCGGTATATATTATCAAATAATCACTTTATCAATAATAATAATCTTCAATAAATTACCTTATCTAGAAAATTGAGATAATGTATCACCATAAATTTACGAAAACGACGGTTGCAAAAGCTGATAATAGGATCGCATGTATTTTCCTTTACAGAAGGCGTTCTTCAAAAGGTTCGAGACACAATGACAAAGAAACAGCGCTAAACGACGATCGACATGACCTGCTTGAAAGCTTTGCTTTTCGTCATTAACTTCGCAATATTGGTAAATTTCCAGCTTCAATGACGTTAGGAAGATGGAAGATAATAAATATAATAACCGAGTTCCAGAATGACAAAACGTCGATTTTCAATGACATAATGAACATCTACACATTTATCTTGAAATTGTTCCTTTTTTTTTAATTTTCAACATTAAAATATTCAGCTCACAAATTATTTACTCATGAAGAATAAGTACAATTCATTTTTACGTTAAAAGTATATTTGCCGTTATTTTATGTTTACGTTTATACAATAATTTTTCTATGTGCCCTCTGAATTTGTCCACATTTAAAATGTTTTTGCAAAAGTTTTATACGAAATTGGATATTTTTTAAGTTGTTTATTTATTTGGAGTCTTAAATTAATTTAACGGTTTGATTGTGACGATAAAATATGATGTATTTTGAATATTGAAAGTAAAGTAATAAATAAATAAGAAATATTAACATTATAATAAATATTCTGGAAATACAATTTATTCAGATATAAAGAAATATAGTGATAAATAGATAATAAATTAAAAAAAAAATAGTAATCAGAACAAATAGTGAAATATTGTAAATATTGTGATAAAAAAATTTTTGCCGTGAAAATAGGTCACACAAAACTTCTGATTTTCGCATAGTATGATATTCATTTTACCTTGAATTTTCCATCAAATTTCGCCTTTTTTTAATCTCTTATTGAAGACATATTGTTAAAATGATGTCAAACTTTGACGAGAGAAAAGTAGATGTTCCAAAACAGACGATTTTTGATTGTATGTAATAATTGAAAATACATTGACATATTTTACGGTTGAGAATCGCATTTTCCAGATGAAAGATTTCCCTATCAGGATATTTGACATTGAACATTTTCCCTCTGAAAATGTCATTTTTTAAAATAGGTCTTCATAGACTTTAATTTGTGGAAAATTCGGCATACGGAATGTTGGAAAACTTAAATTATATATATTATAGAAAAAAATGATTTTTGAATATTTAAATGTATTGAATTTGTTCAAGTTATATTTGAATGCCATTGCAATTATTTAAATTCATTTATTTACCAATTATAAAATAATATTGATAAATCATATAAATTTTTTTCATAATTTTGCTTTTAATTATTTGAAAGTAAAGATAAAAATAATTTTCATATAAATAAAAGTGATATACAACATTATTGATTTGTTTCGTAAAATTGTTCTTAAAAAATCTTGATCCACTTTTTTTTCCCAAATGATTAAAATCATTATCGTCAATTTGAATTACATCATTTAAAAAAAAAAGGAAAATGATATACTCATATTTATCTTGATTTTGAAAATTTCTCTGGAAGAATTTTTCATACTTGTTATTCATGAAAAACTCGGAATACGGAATATTGAGAACCTGAATCCAATATTAAGGAAATAATTATAACAGTGATTAGTTCAATTATTTTCCATTTTTCAAGTGAATTAAATTTTTCGATGTTTTCTATTGCCATAAAAAATATATTATTTATTTTGTCGCCAAATTAATCGAAAATTATTCCATAATTTTTATTTGTCTTGAACAATTATTTATTACAATTATTTATTATCCAAAAATAAAGTTATATTTATGTTAATTGTTCATTATTACTATTTTTTTCTTACAATTATTTGCAAACGATAATAAATTCGATTTTCGAATAATTAAAAATGATATGCATCTTTATCTATTTATAAAAGTATCTTAATCTGGTTTTTGTCTTTTTTTATAATAAATATTATTTTCAGTAATTTCAATTATATTAACACAAAAAGAAAGTAACTAAAACGATATGTATTCATCTTGATTTTTAATATTTTTCTAAAAGAATTCCCTTCCGTTTTCCTCTCTTCCATAATATCCAATATTATTTTCTTCAATTTCTTTCATGCAAAACATAAACTATTGTTAAACACAGGATTTAAATGTCATCTTTAACGTAAAAAAAATGAGAAAGTAAGAAAAATCCTTTATGAAAGTTCATAAAAATATACTTTGCAGTTGTCTGGAGCTGTCACTACTTTCTGGGGCTTGTGGATTTTCTTCGAGCCCAGCAAGGGGTATCTGCTGAACCTTTTCATGACGGATTTGATGCCCCAGAAAACCGTGGACGTGATAGCGTACAGCATTTCGACACTCGGTTTTATTGTCATGTTCGTGGCCTTGTTCTTTGGCTGTCGTTCCGCGGTACGAGAAACGCAATGCATTCTCGGTACCGTAAGTGCATTTTTTAATTCATGCTACACTTTACTGTGTCCCTGGGAAAACCTGACAAATTTGCGGCCTGCATGGGAGAAAGTGATGAAGGAATTTTTCGTAGTGTTGATAGTGAGATGAATTTTCATGATGAGAATATTGAAATTCGATGTTTTTTTTAGAATTTTTGAATGGTAAATATTTACATAAAAATAATGAATAAAAATCGATGAAAATGAGACAAATTAAAGAAATAGTTTTCTAAGAGAAATTTTATTTTAAATAAAAGTGATGTTCTCTCTATTTTCAGAACTGTTTTAGTAGTTTAGTTGTATATAAATTCATTCAAATAATTTTCTGAATAATTACAAATAAATAATGCTTAATTGATCTTTTATTGATTTTCTTATGTTCATTCATTTATTTCATTAATTTTTTTATTCATTTATAATTAATAAATAATATTTCATTGAATTCCTAATTGAATGTATCTTAGAATTTGTCAGTTGATTTAGTTTCAGAATTGTTCTAAGTAGTGCATTTGATTTATTTGTAGATAAATAATGTTTGAAACTGTTTTTGTTGCAGTACATTGGTTCATTAGTGATACTGACTGTCCTGGAGCTTATCGGCGCCACATTTTTGGGACTAATGACGTTTAGAATATTAGCCGGCTTAGAAACGAGATTTGCCAACAAATTACAGCGTGGATATGGACACGATCTAACGAGCGATCAGTCGTTTAGCCAAAGCCTAGATTTTGCTCAAAATGCAGTAAACGAACATTCATTAATCCCTTTATCTATAGGAATACGAGGAAACTTGAGCAATTAATTAGAATGAAAAAAACCAAACACTTGTGATGTGAATTTCCTGGAATTTTCTGAAATTTGTATACAGTTTATTTATGAAGTTCATGGAGGTAATAAAAATATTCGGAAAATTTTTCTATGAATATAAGTTTTTTAGAAAAAGATTTAATTTTACAACATTCAGAAATTCATGATAAATTATTCAACTTGTAAAATTCTAACGAAAGTTTTTTTTTACTCTCTCAGTCTAAATTAATATGTAGAAATATTTTATTTCTTTTTTATTTAAATACAATAAAATAAAAATCCTTTAAGAATTCATTATCAGTTATTTATTCGACTTTCTCACGAAAAACATTTTTTGCGTAAAAAAACCTGTAGAATAAAACGAGTTGCGAGGAAATTGGAAGTTGTGTTTCTTGAGGAACATTTTTATTGCAGTTCAATTGCTGCGGAATTCATGACGACAAAGATTACAATGGCACAGCTTGGTATAGGGACAGTGAAATCACAGGGAAACGCCGACAAGTGCCACTCACTTGTTGCGTTCTGAAAGATGCCGAGGTACGAAGTTGTTTCGATATTTGCTTTGTGTTTCCAGTATCAAAGAAAACTGAACACATGTTGAATTTGCGATGACTCTATAAATATTCATAAAACAAAAGACATGAAACAAAAAAAATATGATTTCTTCATGCTAGATTTTCAGTATATTAACAAACAAAAAAAGGCTAAAACTGAAATAATTCATTTTGTGACTCATCTGAAAGAAAAGCAATTCTTTTATTATTTACTACACGTAATAATTTACTTCCAGGAACTTACTTTTTCGTTCAATTAAGTAATTTTGAAACTTGAAAGTTGATGTTGATGAAGATATTGAACTTTGTTTTGCTTAATAGAGAATTGTATTAACAATAACAAAAATTTTGATTTTTTCTAGAGTCGAAATACTGGAAGTCCAATGAGCGTTATTTCCCGAGTCTTTCACTCCGACGTAAGTAAAAATTGTCAAAATCTCATAATTTCTACTGTGAAATGTTTGATATTCTATTGTAGGTATTTTTCGTTCATTTTGAGGTATTCATTGTTTATTTCAATATTTTTAATGTATTCACTTTCTGTTACTTTATTCTATATTCTATTCACAAAGCTATTCTTTTTTTAAATTCTATAAAATACAAATTTTGAGGTTGGAGAATTATTTTTTTTAACATCCAAAATTATTCATAACTAAAAAAACTTCGACCTGCAGTGAAACATTTCTTTTTTAGAAGATTCGATAGATTTAGAAGATTAGATAAAAATAAAAAAAGTATTGATTTCGAAAATCTCACATTTTTATATTGCAAAATGTTTTATTTTCTACTGCAGTTATTTTTATTTATTTGTTAAGTATTCATTTATTCTAAATATTTTCGATTTATTCGCTATCTGTTCATGATTTCTATTTGCAATTCTATTCTTTTTCCGTAATTCAAAAAATTACAAATTTTATTTCAAAAAATTTTTCATTTTTACATCCTAAATTATTCAAAAGTAAAAAAACCTCGACCTTGAGATAAAAACTTAATTTTCCAGAAGATGCATTATTTTCCGGAAAAGTGATTTTTTTTTAAACCTTAGAATCGAATTTGAAAATTGTTGAATAATATACTGTTGTTATTTTTCGTTGATTGTTGGATATCTATTATCTATCAAATTATTTTTCATTGATTTACTGAATGTTTTTTTATTCTAATTACAAAGCTATTCTTTTTTTATACTTGGTAAAACGAAAATTACGAATTTGAAGAATAAATTCGTTTTTAACATCCAAAATTATTAAAAACTAAAAAAATCTCGACCTGCAAATGAAATCTTTATTCAGTAGATGACTTATTTTCCGAAAAAAGTAAATATTTTAAAAATCTGGAAATTTGTATTGCAAAATTTTAAATATTATTCTGTTCAAATTTTTCAAGAATTGTTAAGTGTTCATTGTTTACTAATTTATTTTCAATTTTCTACTGTCTATTGATTTATTCTACTTACAAAGCTTTTTTTCAAATTCTATTAAATAAAATTTTCGAAATCAGATAATTATTAATTTTGTACCATACAAAATTATTCAAAACTAAAAAAACTTCGACCTCCAGTAAAAATTAAATTTTCTAGAATATCACCAATTTTCTGAAATAAGAATGAATTTTTGAAATCTCAAAATTTATATATTGCAAAATGTTGAAAATTCTACTATAGTAATTTTTTAATTATTTTTTGGTGTTCATTGTTCATTCTTTTTTTTTATTAGATTTTTAACTGTCTGTTGATTAATTATATTTACAAAATTTTTTTTCAGACTCTTGGATTTCAATTTAGAAATGAAAGAATAAATTTTTTTTATCATCCCAAAGTATTCAAAAATACAAAAACCTCGACCTGCAATTAAAATCTTCATTTTTTTGAAGATGATTGATTTTCCGAAAAAAGTAATAATTTTCAAAACCAGAGAATTTAGTTTGAAAAATTTTGAATATTCAACTGTAACAATTTTTAGTTCATTGCCAGATATTCATTATTCATGAATTAATTTTCGATTTTTTACTGTCTGTTTATTTATTCGATTTACAAAGCAATTATTTTTGTATTCTTTATGAAATTAAAATTTTAAATTCGAAAAATCATCAATTTTCTCAAATCAAAAAATTATTCAAACCTGAAAAAACTTCCAAATGTGATGAAAAATTTCATTTTCCAGAACATTTTTCAAAAAAAATATCAAAAATTCATGGTGAATTTTGAAACGTTAAATATCCTTCTTTTTCTAATTCCAGTGAATTTCAACTTCAAAATTCCTTCTCACGTAAATCAAACAGATTTTGTTATTTTGAGAATTTTTTTTTTTTCATTACCAAACATATTCCAAAGAAAAATCACAAATAATCATTTTCCAGAACGATAAACCCTGGCTTCATCCCCAACCAAAAGACGAAAATGCGTGCCAAGCAAATGACGATGCTGCCAACGAAAAATTTCGCCATAAAGAGGTTTAAAAAAATATTAATAAAAATAAATCATCAAGAACAGCGAAGATAATCAAAAACTTACAAGTAAACTCAAGTGTTCTATCAAAAATACCTTTCAATTTATTCACGACTATAATTTACAAAATCATGTTGATTCTGATTTATTCTTGTAGCTTAAAATATTGAAAATAATGTAAAAACCATGTTGATTATTTATAATTTTTTTACTTTTTCCAGGGCTGTCTCGCAATAATAACAAACTGGCTTCAATTTGAGACATACACGATCATAATTCTCTCTCTGCTACTCTCTTCACTGCAGGTAAATCATTTTGAAATTTTCAAATAAAAATCAAATCATTTATCAACAATTTTAAAATCCACGAAATTCGAGTCACACAAAAAAATCACCCAGAAAAGTATTATTTTCAGTAAAGTTATCAAAAAATTCTGATAATTCCAATAAAATGCAAATTTGCTAGAAAAATATTAAACGCTGAAAATTTCAATATTCAACATTTTTCCAGATTTCAGGAATCGCAGTTTCGATATTCTTGTGCCGTAGAGTAATCGGAAATGGATGACCTTAGACCCAAAAATCGGAAAAAAAGCAACTGAATTTCTTCGTTGTGTCAGTGTAAAATTGATGATCGTCTCAAAAGTTATCAGTGGATAAGATCAATAATAATGTATAGAACCTAGAATTAAATCGGAATAAGGAAATAATTAAATACATGTAACACAAAGAAAAATATGTCCAAAAATTCTTCGAGTTCTTCGAGTTTGGTCGAGGAGTATTTAGGAGAAAATATAGTCTTTTAACGCAAATGGAACGAGCTAGCAGCTGATATTTTTAAGTGGCGCAGCATCTTTAATGTTTGTATTGTTAATTTTTAAGAAAAATGGTAGGTGTGGTGTATAGCTGGTTGCACTGTAATAAAAATGTTTCGATTCGTTGGGATTTGTTGTATTGTTGGTTAAAACTCATGTCTTTCTTCTTTTGTAGGAGAAAATAATTATTTATAAATAATTTCATAATTCAATATAATCTAACATCATAATAATTGAAAAAATACAAGATAAATAACAGTATATATTTATATAATGAAGTATGTAATATACATAATAATGCAAGTATGATTTGAAGATTTAATAACTTAAATATTATTTATTAATTTTAATGTTGTGAAGAAACGTAAAAAAAGGAACAAAATGAAATTCTTTTCATCCATTTATATGAAATTTCATCATAATTTCTATCATGAAATCTTTTAAATTCATAGAAATCGTTAAAGGAAAAATAATTTTCGCCTTCATTTCACATCAAAAGATTTATTCATTAACGAAAACAAAAACGTATGTTGCAAAAACGAGTGAAAAATCGAAAAAATCCCATGTCGCAAAATACACTCGATCGCAATCAACCATTTTTCATGATATGTCCTACATTCATGGAAATTGCTGAAAGAAACGTAATTTTCGCTTTCATTATCCACAAAATGATTAATTCGTAAGCAAAAACACAAACAAATATTGTAAAAAAAAAGGAGGAATAGAAACAAAATCAAATATTTTTTACATTCATTCACTATCATACATGAAATCGTCTGAATTTATAAAAATTGTTGATTAAAACGTAATTTTCGGCTTCATTTTCAACAAAAAGATTGATTTATTCACGAAAATAAAAATTCGTCTTGTTATAAAAAAGAAAAATAGACACAAAATCAAATTTTTTTCATTCATTAACTATCATTAATGGAATGTTCAAAATTTGTAGAAATCGTTGATGAAAACGTAATTTTCGACTTCATTTTCCATAAAATGATTTATTCGTTAACGTCAACAAAAACGAATACTGTAAAAAAAAAGATAAACAGACACTTAAATGACAAATTTTTTTTCATCCGTTCACTATCATTCATCAACTCTTCTGATTTCATAGAAATCGTTGAAGAAAACCCCAATTTTCCTCTTCATTTCCCATTCAAGCCTTTATCCATTCACGAAATCAAAAACGTACGTTGCGAAAACTGATGAAAAATCGGAAAAACCTCGTGTCGCAAGATGCACTCGATCGCACTTGCGTCTAGACTCTCGTCGAGTGCGCCGAAAACGTCCGTCATTAGCTGGCGCGCGTTTTTACTTTCTCCGGCGATTGCCCAACGTACCGACCACACCCAATCGAACCTTGTATAATAAAAGCGTAATCTCTCCTCGAATTACGCGTTGAACCAGTTTCTGCGGTCAAAACCTTGAGCCACTTACCCGTCTGTTCCTTGTACTTTTCGTGAGAATTCGCGCAGCCTAATGAGGGGTGGAAACAGAGACGCCGCCATCAGTACAAGCCAAAAAAAGTAAAAGGCTACGTGAAACCATTCCAACTGTTTTCATACGAAAATTCGTTTCCCAGTAAAAACACGAATTCCCAGTCTTTTTTTTTTTTTCAAGAAATTGCATGTAAGACATTTATCGAAAAATAATAAATAATAATAATAACAAAGAAATTAATATAATCAATAAATATAATATTAAGTAAATGAATAGATAAGTTTAAATAAATTCTAGAAAAAAATTTTAAAAATAAATGAATATATAAATAAAAATAATAATCAATAATTATTGTATTGAAATAATAAATTTTTTGTAAAATTTATTATCCAAAAAATTGCATGTAAGACTTTTACTGTAATCAATTTTTAATTCGTTCAACAAATTACAAAAAATTTTATTCATAAAACTATCTGTACAGTAATTTTCTGAGGGATCAAAAAAAATTTTGGTTTTGGTTTGTACAGTTTCTGTTTCTTAAATGCCCGGATTTTCTTCATTGCGTAAGGCCCCAATTTCATCTCGAAATTGAATTAATTACGGTGTTAATCGATCGTTTCACGTGTCCCGAAGTTTTTTTCCTTTTCGAAAGAGGAATTATGTATCGAATGAAAGACTATGGTCGGACCCTTCACCTTGGTGCAATGCCCAAACCTTTCACTTTCGATGCCCCAAAGGTCCCAAAGTTTCGGCTGAGCGGAGTTGGGATCGATAATAGTTTTGCCCAGATCGAAGGGTTGCAACGTTTATTTACGTTATGTATTTTATCCATAATTTTTTCACAATTTTTTTAATAATATTTCCATGATATTTTTTGAATTCAATTTTTGCCCAAACCTTCAATTTTTCAATATTTTGAAGACTTGTGGATTTTTATTGAAATTTTTTTAGTTATCAATGATTTTTGTACAAAAAAACGTTTTAAGATTTTTCACAAATTAAAAAACTTTAACACAGCTTCTGTAGTTTAACGGAATTTCGAAAAATTCCCACAATTTACTATATTCATCGACATTTTTCGAGATTCTACCAATTCAAAGAAAATTGTAAAATTATTGAAAACCTTTAAAATTTTCCATGCAATTCATTGAAATAAATTTTCTGTGGACCTTTAGTTTTTTGAAGTATTGAAGAATTGTTGATTTTTATATAAATATCTGAAAAATTTTTTTAATTCTAATTTTTTTTGTAATTTTCAGCAATTCCTCAAATTTTTGAATTTTATGTTTTTCATCCAATTTCGTACTATTTTGCGGTACTTTTATGAATTTCTACTATTTCTACAATTTCCTCTATAAATTTCTATATATCGATACAAAACTATCGAAATTCACCAAGATTTGAGTTCCTAATTCACATCAAATTCTGAGTCATGATTTGTTCAAAAAATAAATTAATGCATTCAGAGACGATTTGAAAAATTCCTTTATGTAAATATTTACAGTAAAAATCGTAAAAGCGTTCCGAAAATGTAGTCAATGGTTGTGTTCAGTAATGATAATATACAGGAGGAGCAGCATAAGACGGATAAGCGATTTGTGCAACAACTGGATGTTTTTCCACCACTGCGTTAAACCCGTTGACATCGTCAGCAGTGTAATGAACTGTTCTGCGAGATCCATCAGCCTCCACAAAAGAGTAGGATCCCTGGAAAATAAAAATAATATTTTTTTTTTATATAAATATCAAATTAATATTTATAATAATATTCTTAGTTTATTATATGCATTTATATATTCTTATTATATTTAACAAATATTACAAAAAATAGATTAAATATATTAACATCAGGAATAATCATGAATAATGAGTAATAATTTTTATTATAATATTAATATTTTTTACAAGTAAGAAAAACATTTTTGAACGAAAAATCAAAAATACTCATAAAAATGAAATAATGAATGAAAAAAAAAATAAATAAATAAATAAAAAGTAATACATGAGTTATGACAGAAATTAAAATCGAAAATACAGAAATGACGAATATTTTTATTCTTAATTATTGCAATTTTCAGAATCATTTTACAAATTTTCGGAATTTTCAGTTACTGTTAGAGCAATTTTCATTTTATTTGTTGTTTTGATAAAAAAGTCATAAATTTCTCTTTCATACGAAAAAATATTAAAGAATGTAAGTGATTTTCGATCCTGTGAAAAACGAGATTTTCAAAAAAATTGTGACAAAATCCAGAATCTTTACTTTTTTCAGAACGCATTTAATAATTTAGTCAATTTTTCGTACCTTCACCACATCGCCAACACGCGATTCATGTTGTTGCTTATCATCACCAGTTAAAGGATCATTTACGCCGTAACTAAAAGAATATTCAGGGAAGGAATCATAGTCATTTCCGCCTATATATCCAGGAATAATGCCAGCATTTGACAGAGTCACAAAAGCAGCAAAAAACACCAAAAACATCTGAAAAAAATTAAAATTGTTCTCATTTATACGTTCTTAGTGTAAAAATAATTTCTATTTTTAAATTTATACAGTTTCGGAATTGTGTTTCTTAGGAAGTTGCAGTGGGAAAAAAATCTTGTAATTTGTTCTCTAAATAATGGAAAAATAACTGTCTTCTAGGAATATCTACAATATTATTTTAATTTTTTATATCATATAGTAGATAAAGCAAGGAATGTATTTATTTTTACCATGCCGTATAGTAAAAGACCGAACATTGTATTAAAAAGTCATTTTATAGTAAAAAACAGTTTTCAATAAAAATCAACAAGTCTTCAAAACTTTAGAAAATTGAAGGTTTTCAAGAAAATTCCATATAATAAATATCATGGAAAATTTTGAAGGTTGTCAATAATTTTACAATTTCCTGTTAATTAGTAGGATCTTGAAAAATGTCGATAAATTTTGTAAATTATGGAAATTTTCCAAAATTCCATTTAACTACAGAAACTGTAATGAGGTCTTTGAATTTTCAAAAAATCAAAAAATATTTTTACGTTCGAAAATAATCAATAACTTTTGAAATTTTATCAAAAAATCAACAAGCCTTCAAAACTATAAAAAATTTTAATTTCCGAAGAATATAGTATTATTATCAGAAATAAAACTTATATTTTGTAAATTTAAAAAATTTTTAAATAAAAAAAAAACTTGGCATTGAAAAAAATTATAATACAAAAATCTGAAAAATTTGTAATAAACTCTCGAATTGAAAAAATCTAGAAAATTTAGGAATCTAAAATATGTCAAATAATTCAAAATTTTCTTGATTCCAAAAAATACACTGAGAAAAAAACCCAGTAATTTTACCATAAATATTTTAAAAATTACTATTTTCCAGAAAAATATACAATATAATATTCATTTTCCAAATAGCCTATACAGCAATAAATATCTTTACTTTTAACCATGCAGTATATTAAAACTCCAAATATCACAATTAAAATTTTATACACGGTAACAAATACTGAACAAATTAAATTTTAATTCAATTATAGTTTCACTATATACAACTACAACAACTATACTATACACAATACTGTATATACTAAAATTTACTACATTTCATTTCAATCTCTCATTACCATATTTTTTAGTAAAAAATACCGAATTTTTCTCTCAGTGTGAAACTTATTTTTGAACTAGACTGTACTCTGCTTGAGTTTCGTGGCAGATGATATATTAGATTGAATTTAATTACTCGTTCGGTGCACAATGAATGCAGAAAAAAGAGCCAAACACGAGCCGACTCTTCCAAGATAAACTCCCACTTCCATCCAAATGCAAAATATCTTTCCTTTTCTGTAACGCGCGCCGCAGCGGCGGAATGCTTTCAAAATAATTCAGAAAATACTCCAAGCCGCGTAAAAATGGCCAACAAGTATTTTTTCAGTTATTCGGAACTTCAACGACACTGCTGCGAGACTCGAAAAAAAAAGTCAAAATTGGATTCGATTCTTTTTCCTGCATTTTCATTATTTTCGGTAGGACACCATAATGTCCAATTTTTTTTATTATTTTCATTATTAAATTTCCACAAATTTCGTTAATTATTTAAAATTACAAGAATTTCCAAGAACTACAATTTGTAAGTTTTTTTCCTTGTTTTCATTTTTTTTTACATAAATTATAAAAAATTTTTATAAAGTTTTGCATTATACATTTTTTTTTAATTTCTTGCTCATACTATTTTAATTTGTTATTCACAAACATATATCAAATATATTATATGTAAACAATAGTTCCCAAAATTGGTAAATTTTGTTTTTGTAATATTTTTTGGACATCATTTTATTTATTTTCCTACCTTGTAGTCCATTTTTCACTATTTCCACTCGAACACCGAAAGTCACCACGGAAAGTACATGAATAAATTTGAAGTTTAGAAACCGTGTTTTATATACTCGAAAAAGCCGGAATTTGGGGGACGTTTTGACGTAACGTTTTTTGTGTGGTCACTTTTTTCATGGTTCCACGAGAAATTGGATCACTCGATCTTTTATCTTGGATTAGCCAACACGGAGCCATTGTCAAAGTTTCATTCAATTTTGCCTGATGAAAGTCATTCTCTTGGGTAAAACAGCGTTGTGTGAAAAAATTTGTGGAATGTTCTTAAAGATTACACATTTTTTTTGCAAATTAGGTTTATGTAAAGGATTTTAAGTTTCTTAGAATTTCAAATGAATATATTTGCATGATTTTTTGTGATGTATTTTATATATTTTACAATTTTGGACTTTAATGAATTCAAAAAGTAAGGAAAAAAAATTCTGTAAAGTGATCGGGTTTTTCAGGAATAAAAAGTTGTGAAATTTGCATTGGGGATTATCTTGTCTCGGTGAATGAAATCGATCAGGCGTTATTCATGATTTTTTAATTGAGAGATGAAAGTGAAATAAAGGATAATCAAGCTCGCTTTTTATTCATTGCGGATGTTTTACATCATTTACATGCAGTTTGCATAATAAATGTTGAATTTGATAATGCAAATAAAAATTGAAAAAGATATTCTCCAATATTATAGAAAAAAATATTATTAATAACTAATGAAAAATGCGAAATTTGATGTGAATTTTTGTATTTGAAAAGAGTTGAGAATTGTTAATTTCAATAATTGAAAAATAGTAATTTTTTGTATCTGTTTTTTGGAATATTGAAAAAAATAGTCGAAATATTTGGAATTTTTAATGCTTTAGTATCAGATTCTAAAAATCGATAAAAATTCTACTAAATGCTTTGAAGCTTACAACAATTCAAAAATTCAGAAAATGCTACAAATACATACAAATCTACAGAAAATAAATTTTCAATGTAGACTGAATTTCAAAAAAAATTATGCAATTACTGGAATTCGATTAAAATTTTGTTTCTAAAGGATTTTATTCTGGAAATATATCTTAAAATCTGAAAAATACTGGGAATTCATAAAAAATCTATAAAGTCCTTTAAAGTTTCATGAGTAATAAAAAAATATGGATAGGCTGAAAATCTATTAATACCTTCTTACTATTAGAAAACCATTCATCATTTTTTTTTTAATAATTATAATAATTATATAATAAATGATAATATTTTTAATTTATTTTCAACAATTTTAAGCAATCTATATTTGTAATGTTTTCAATTACTTCAAATTCAGATTATTTTTTATTCATTTTAATGATAAAAGTTCTATGAATAATGATAATTCCCATTTATCATTATATATGCATTTATATAATAAAGTTTTATATAATATTATCTTGTATAACCTCAAAAATCAAATTCTGAAAATCTATCTCAAAATCGATCTGAAAATCTAAGAATACTAGAAATATGGAAAAATACTAAAACGCTTGATAAATATTAAAAAAATAGGAAAAACAGAAATCCATTAAAACTTTAAAACTATAAAAAGATAATATTGTCAAACAATAGAAAATTTGAGGTTCTAGAGCACAAAAATCTTGAAATCCATACAAAAAAAAATATAGAATATACTTTAAACTGTAAAAATTCTAACGAAATACAAAAAAAAGTACATACTCAAAATTTATATGAAAGCTACTGTTATCTGTAAAATTTTAATAAATGACAAAAATCTTTTCAAAGTTTATTACTATAACATTCAATTTTAAATTTCTATAGAGCGATCTAAAAAAATACGAGCAATTGTTCAAAATACTCAAAAATTGAGCTCAATTTTTCAAATAAAATACAATACAAGAATTCTGAAAATCCACAAAATATTCGAAATCTCTGTAGTGAAAATCTCAAAAATCTATAAAAATGTTTCACTTTAAGAACTCTGATTTTTAGAGTATCAAAAAACACTTGTAAATATCAAATAAATTTCAAAAATACGATAAGTTTTGAAAAAAAAAATATTTTTACCCAACTGCCTTTAAAATAACAAAAACCAAATACACAATAAAGTTTATACTATAGTGTATACTGTATTTGATTATACATTTTATATTATATAATACAGTAGATAATACAGTACATTATCTAATACTATAAGTATAATAATATGTGTAATATACAGTATACTGTATACTGTTTAAAATTATTATGTATTTTATATAATTATTATATTATAATACATTATATTATACAGTATATACAGTATATAGATTAATGTATAAGCCTATATAGGAAAATATAAATTTCTAAACCACGAAAATCAAATTACAATCAATAAACCTATAAAAAGTTCAATACTGTAAAAGTTATGAAAACTCAATCTCTCAAACTTTGAAAAATCCTTTTCTCGTACCTGACAATCAAACACAAATAATTTCATGATTTTCAAGACACTTAACAATTAATCAAATCACCCCTCCGACCTCTATTTCCAAAAAAACCGATTTCCCCACCCGTCGCACAACATATTATTCCCTGCTATGACAAAAATCCAAAGTCACCTTTGGGGCCCGACTCTGAAATGGGTCCGGTTCCGGGGCCAGCCGCGAATATTTTCATTTGCCCTCTATTTATGGAATTCTCGAGGCAAAAAATCCCACCTGCCTATTACACCGATGAAATGTAGAGCGCAATTTCGCTCGCGATGCGATAATTTTTACAACCGTCATTCGCGTTTTTTGCGGCGCCCCTTTTTTTTCCCTTCCGCGGTCTTTTGTTCCTCCTTTCACGCACCGAGACTTGAATTAATCTCGCGTGAAGACTGTCGCCGCGAATTTCGTTTGATTTATGGATCTCGCGATTCACCGCGAGTATTTCATTTTGTTTATGTCGCGGGCGATTAGCGTGGAGAATTATTTTATTACCTGACGCGCCGAGGCCGTGGCAACGAGTCGCGAATTTATGAGAGATCGAGTTCCGAGGTGCCAGCGTGTTTCTGGAGGAAAAATCTGGAGTTTGGAGTGAAAAATGGAGGAATGGGGTTTTGGGGTGGAATATTTTAATTGGAATATTGTTTTGCATGTCGGAGGAATTTGCGATGATGTTTTTATTTTGAAGTTTTTCGGTTCTTGAACTTTTTATTTCTCTCCAGAGATGATGATAACTTTAAAAAACATATTCTAATTATTATTATGACTTTAATAACGTCTTTTTCAGGAAAAGATTTTTTTGTTGTTTAAGAAAATCTGGGTCAAGCAAAACTTTTTATAAACGGCGTAAAACACGTCGAAAAAATGGAAGAGTAAATACTATTTCATATATTACACGGTGCAACACTGAAAATACACCTGACAAATTATATAGTGTAGGCTGTTTATATGGTCGAATAATGCATAAAAATATTTTTGTTATATTTTT
>JAPYZL010161137.1:0-13406 GCA_030522825.1 Platygaster orseoliae
GTATTCAGACACTGAAAGCGATATCTTTCTGAAGCATATTATCGCGGGAATATTGAATGGTTTTTTGTCCGGATTTTGGTGGCGCACCCTGTAGTGCAACTTTAGAATAGTAAAGTTTCATGTCCACCTGCTGAAGAAACAACTTTTATTTCTTGTTACAGTTACAACCAATAAATATATTGAGTTCTAAAAAAGTACAATGTCCGACAACTCTTCGAACACTTCATTTGGAATAGACCCTGAAGAATTAGCACATATCGTTCGAATGGAAGCAGATTCCTCGAGCCCACCCGATCGCATCACTGGTACAGTCGAAGCCTTGCGAAGGCTGCATGAAAATTTGCGTCAGCAACACAATCAAAACAATGATCTAAATCATGGTAATTAAAACAATAATTTTTTTTACACTCCCTAAACCATGTTATCTGCAATATATGTAAAAAATAAATATTGCTATTACGTTGCATAATGTTTGGCAAGTTTTTTTTGTGCTAACTCATCATTTTTTGTTTTCATCATCATTAAATTTTTTCTTTCCTCATCCGAAAAATGGCTCGTTTTCTCTTGCTACTGAATAAAATTCCATGAAAAACTTGGAGTAGATATGATTCTTGATGCGATTATACATTAATTTTATACTGTCAACAGAACTCTCTGACACTCAAGCAGCGACGATTTCTTCCGAAGACGAAGCTACATGCAACACAGTGTCAGACATCACAGATCACGAATTATCAGCAGATGTCACCGATGGAGCGTCAACGCCAAATCAAACCACAGCCAGTATTCCTGTGATGAACACAGACGACGAGTGAGTTGAAGATAAAACTCAATGATAATACTCGAAATTCTAATTTTAATTCTATTTTTGGATAATTTTATATTAGGGGACATGCACATAATACGTCACATGTTTTGGAGGACAGGGGGTGTGGTGTTCATGTAATCTAATAATACGCTAAAATTTTTGCTTGTGATTTTAGTAGCTTTGCTAACTAAATGACATGTAAAATCAATGATATAATATTGAGAAATGTTCAAAAAAGTAAATAATTCACAGAGCTCACTAATTTTTCAGTAAAAGGTACTGCTGGGTTTGCTTTGCTTCCGATGAGGATGACGCTACTGCCTCCTGGGTGAAACCTTGTCATTGTCGAGGTACCACAAAATGGGTTCACCAGGGTTGTATTCAAAGATGGGTGGATGAAAAACAAAAGGGTCGTGCCGGGGCGCATGTTTCATGTCCGCAATGCAACACAGAATACATTATTGTCTATCCCGACATGGGTAAGAAATGATATTATACAAATTTATTAAGGGGTTATATACAAAGTTGAGGCGAAAAAGTGAACTAAGTTTGTGATTTTTTTCAAGGGTTTTGTGCAGATTTTATTTGAAAAATTCAAAATTGTCGGAGTTGTGGCCTTTTTCCTGAAACGTATTTTTTTTGCAGAGGTTTGCGGTGATCACTCTCTTGAACGATTCTTTTTTCATCCAAAAATTTTTTATTCTTCATAATAATTTTTTGTTTCAAATTTTGAACTCCTTGAAAGTCGATTTTTTTTTTTGGAAACTGTATCGTTCAAGTACACCAGAATACATTTTTTCTTTTATAATTTTTTACTTTTTTGGCTCCAGTTAAGCTGTTCGCTTTGGAGAGTGATCACCGCAAACCTCTGCAAAAAAAAACGCGTTTCCGGAAAAGAGCCACAACTCGGACAATTTTTAATATTTTTTTATAAATCAACTGGTTTTTTTTTCTTGGATACTACTAGCAAGAATTAGTCTTTTGCTTTTTCAAAAAAAATTAGCATAAGACCCTTGAAAAAAATCACGAATGTTTCCTCACTTTTTCGTCTCAACTTGGTATATAACCCCTTAAACATAATTAAAATTGAATATATTTAAATACAATTAAAAATTTTCTATTGTAATTTCAATTACGTTTTTCTAAAAGAAATTTCCTTAGATTTACAACTATAAATCTTGTTGGATTTCCAACTAGAAATCCATTTGGATTTCCAACTAGAAATCCATTTGGATTCCCAACTGAAATTACATTTAAGTTTTTCTAAAAGAAATCCAATTGGATTTTTTCAGTAGGGTGAGAACTACAAAAATCGAAAAAAAGAAAAGCTAACAGTTGAAAAGTTTCATTCCAAATCTCGAATAGGGCAGCTATGAAAAAATGCATAATCGCATGAACTTAATACTGCAGTGTCATCAATGTAAGAAAATGAATAAATCAAAATAAATTGAAAACAAAATTTTTCGTTCTACCAAATTGACAATGTTTAATATTTTAAACCTTACAACTCAATATTTATTTTATGCGGTAAGCAAAAAAAAAACTGAAAATAGATTAAAAATTTGAAATATATGGAAACTTTGAAAATTCAATTTTCGAAAATTTTCAAACTTTTCAGGAGTGTTCAAAGTCACAAATTTTTCTACTTTATCATAACTCAAGTTTCAGTTAATTGAAAACTTTATGAGGATTTTGGAAAGTTTCATAATTTCCAAAATTTTCAAAATCCTATAATTTGTCAAATATTCTTAGCATTTTCGTGTATGATATTTCAAAATTTTAGAAATACAAAATCTGTAAGTTTTCGAATTTCTCCAAATTCCATTATCTCCAAAATTTTTCAAAGTTCCCACGCTCTCAAAAATTGTAATGTTTCTGATGTTTTTAAAATTTATAAATCATACAAAATCAACAAAAAATACCAACATTTTCGAATTTCGTATAATCTTAGAAATAATGAAGGTGAAAAATGAGATTCATGAATATAATACGGCTTGGGTGAATTTATAAAATGCATATTTATTAAATTCTCCCATTATTAGGTCTCATTTTAAGCAAATTCTCTTACGGATTTTTTTTGCGCGAAAAACCCGTAAAAGATACCGTAAGTTACAGGCTCCCTTACAGGTTCTGAAGAACGCCAGGGTTTTTAACGTGAATAAAACATTGATTTATAATTCGGTGACTTAAAAACCAATTTGAATTGAGTTACATGAATACAATAATTCAACTCTGTATTTAAAAAATTTAAAACAATGTTGTCGAATAAGATTAGAATTTTAAAATATTGAAAAAAAAATAATTCTTTTTTCTTCAAACCCCTCTCGGACATTTTTTCTGCTTGCATAACCCTGATATTATGGATAGGAAGTCGTGCACATAATACGTCACACAACTTCCAGCTTTTTTTTACCCCCCCCCCCCTTACCTTTTGACGTCACGTCACCCGTCTTCTTCTACCAAATTTTTAGTAATCACGAATATCATCTAGTTTTCCAAAAGCAGCTGTTTATTTATTTGTGATCAGGTTTGCCTAATCAAATATTTTGTATAATAAGTGACCAATTTTCATAAAAATCATTTTTGACATACATAAAATCACCCAGTCTTGGCCAAGACTTAAGCAAGATCATAAGCCAGAATCTCGTAACACGGCCAGATTGCTTACGAAAATTCTATTGATAACAATTCGGTTATAAATAATTGCTTCTTGTTTTTATGTCTTGCCATCTCGCTCTGGCAAGTGTTCGTCAATGCTCCTTGCGATGCGCACCACACCAGTATTTCCCGCGAAATCAGCCAGATGGACAACATTTTATTTTCTCGAAACATTGTCTCTTAGCTTTGAAGTCTAATGCATGGAAGTACATACAAAAATCAATTGCAATTACATTTCGCAAGTTTTAATAATATTGTTTAAAGTGATGACGATTATGACATATTATGTGCACGGCCCTTAGTATGATTTTTAAAGAAGATTTGGAAGATATTTGCAGTTCGGAAAAGTAGCTAAATCTATAAAAATTGTTCGATTCAGGTCCGTTGGTTGTGATACTAGACACCATAGACGGTGTGATATTCCGAGTATGCCCATTCATCGCCGCCGGTGTGTTGGTTGGGTCAGTTTATTGGACGGCTGTGACTTTTGGAGCCGTGACCGTGATGCAGGTTGTCGGTCACAAGGACGCTCTGTCGATGATGGAAAACGCCGATCCTTTGGTGCTACTTGTCGGCCTGCCCACCATTCCCATCATGCTGGTCCTTGGGAAAATGCTGCGTTGGGAAGATCAAGCTCTCAACCTCTTCCGACGTCACGCTTTTAAAATACCGATCCTCAAACATTTTCTCCCAAGCAGGTATGATATAAACATCAATATATATAAGAAATTTGAATGTGCCTTATTCAGAATTCGAAGACACTTTTCAATGTCCAAAAAACTTTTTAAAGTGTTTAATGTAAATTCTAAGACACTTTCAAACGTCTAAGTCTCTTCTTTGAGTGATAAATGCAACAATTTAAGACAATCCTCGAAGTGTCTATTTTAAAATTTTAACACCTGTAAAAGTCACTTTTCTGGAATTCTCAGAAATTTTCAAGTGTACAAGACAGTTCTTAAACTGTCTTATTCGAAGTTCCAAGATATTCATAAATGCCCAGGACACTTCTTGGAATGCCTTATTTGAAATTTTAAGACACTCGAAAGTGTCTTGTTCGAAATGCAAAGACACTTAAAATTGTCTTATATAGGATTCTAAGACACTATCGAATGTCAACACAATTCTTGTAGTGTCTCATTGGAAATTCTAAAACACTTTTATGTTTTTTATACTGAAATATGAGACACTTTTTAGTGTTCAAAACACTTTTAAAGGTGTTTTAAGAAAATTCTAAGGCACTTTCAAACGTCTGACACACTTATTCTTAAAGTGATTTATTACAAATTTGTAGACACTTGTTGAAGTGTCTTATTAAAATTCAAAGATTTTCTGAAGTATCTTTTCTGAAATTGTAAGACACTTTTCAAAGTGTCTTTGAAAATCCAAAGATAATCAGATATTTGTAATACACTTAACAAAATGTCTTACTCGAAGTTTTAAGACACTCAGAAGTGTCTCATACCGAATTTTAAGACACTATCGAATTTCTGAGATACTTTGTTAAATCTCTTATTTGAAATTATAAGATACTCCAATATGTCTTGTTCGGAATTTCAAAACACTCTTAAACGTCTAAAATACTACTTGAAGTGATAAATAAAAAATTTGAAGACAATCCTTGAAGTCTTATTTGGAATTGGAAGTTCTTAAAAAGTATCTTTTCTGGAACTTTAATACATTGTCAAGTGTTTAAGACATTTTTTAAAGTGTTTTTTAAAAATTTTCAAGATATTTTCAATTTCCAAGACACTTCTCGAAGTATCTTATTTCAACTTCGAAGACTCTCCCACGTGTCTTATTTGAAATTCTAAGACATTTTTTAATGTCTTATTTAAGTGTCTACTTTGAAATTTAAAGACCTTTAAAAGAATCTTTTACAGAATTTTTCGAATGTATAAGACACTTCTTTAACGGTTTGTTTCGAAGTTCCAAGTTATTCAGAAATGCCCAAGACACTTCTTGAAATGCCTTATTTGAAATTCTAAGATACTTCAAAGTGTTTTATTTAGGATTTTAAGACACTATCGAATGTCAACACAATTCTTGAAGTGTCTCATTGGAAATTCAAAAACACTTTGATGTTTTTTATACCGAAATATGAGACACTTTTTAGTGTTTAAAACACTTTCAAAGGTGTTTTAATAAAATTCTAAGACACTTTCAAACGTCTGACACAGTAATTCTTGAAGTGATTCATTACAAATTTGTAGACACTTGTTGAAGTGTCTTATTAAAATTCAAAGATTTTCTGAAGTATCTTTTCTGAAATTATAAGACACTTTTCAAAGTGTCTTTGAAAATCCAAAGATAATCGGGCATTTCTAAGACACTTTACAAAATGTCTTACTCGAAATTTTAAGACACTCAGAAGTGTCTCATTCCGAATTTTAAGACACTATCGAATTTCTGAGATACTTTGTAAAATCTCTTAGTTAAAATTATAAGACACTCCAATGTGTCTTATTCGGAATTTCAAAACACTTTTAAATGTCCAAGATACTATTCCAGGTGTTTTTTTTTAATTCGAAGACACTTTTAAACGTCTAAGACACTACTTGAAGTGATTTATAAAAAATTTGAAGACAATCCTTGAAGTCTGATTTTGAATTAAGAGTACTTGAAAAGTATCTTTTATAGAACTCTAATACACCGTCAAGTGTTTAAGACACTTTTCAAAGTGTTTTTTAAGGTGCATTGTTAATAATTTATATAAATTGTGGAGTATTTAGAGTGTACAATTTCTTCATAAGAATTTTTGAAATTAAACTTACTGTGTTTTTAAAATTAGATCGAAATGTTAGATGATTGTTATCGAGTAGAAAAAATTAAGAAACTAACTGATGATGAAGAAAATTTCTGAATCGAGAAATAAAATTTTTTTTTATATAGAATAAACATTATATTCGCATCCGTAAATAAAACTTTTTATCACATAAATGCTCTGGATTGGAACTTCACTTTTAAATATGTGTATAGTTCGAAAATAGCAAATTTTTGCTCAAATAACTTAAAAATCTAACTTGAAAAATTCTGCAATAAGAAATATGTAATTTAGTTATTTTAGTTGACTTCAAAAAATTTCTGTCGCTAATTTTGACGAAAATCGTTATAAATATCGAAAAACACCAATTTTCCTTTTTTTAACATTTCTGTTTTTCAGAAATTTAATCCATAACTATAATTCTTTTTAACACTCATTTCATCTCGTGTTCAGAGTTGAAGTTTGAATTTTAATTAAAAGTTCATTTCAGGACTATTTTGTGTCGTTCCAGCTACGCAGTCGATGACAGAGAACAAGCAGAAGAAATTCCTCCGATGAACCCAGTGTCAGTGACGAGACTTGTTTGCGGTGCTCTTTTATTGCCAACGATTGCAAGCATCTGTGGCAGGGTATTTTTCGAGAGTGTCCACAGTAGTTTTCACAGGACGTTATTGGTAAGAATGAAAAAATCCAAACAAGTTAACCTAACACTAACAAAAATATGTACTTGCATTTACTGACCTACAAAAAAATTTTTTTCATATTTTCAAGTGCTCAGAATTTTAAGAAAATAATTTCAATTGGGAACGGTTATGTCTAATAAATTACCTATGTAATATCCTAAAAATATTTTAAAACGAAATTTTACCAATTTTGGGAAATATTGTGTACATATAACATGTTTCATATATGTTTGTGAATAACATATTTACTATAGTATAAGCAAGAAAAAAAGACGTGTAAAATGCAAAACTCTTCGAAAATTTTTTAATTTTATTTAAAAAAACTGAAAATAAGGAAAAAAACTTACAAATTGTAGTTCTTGAAAATTGTCGTAATTTTTGACTATTCACGAAATTTGTGGAAATTTTGTGAAAAACTCTAAATTTTAATTAAATTCTTACAGTTATATAACATCTTTCTGCAAAGATCAGTTTTTAACTTCAAGAAAATTTTTAATGATATGAAAATAAAATATCCTAAAAATAATACACAAAAATAAATTGATTATCAAATTTAAGTTTAACCAAATCATTAAGATTTTTAAGAAATGCCTAACATTTTTAAAAGTTATATTATGCTCTAGATTATTTAAAAATTTTTTAAATTTTGGACTGTATCGGTATAATGAAACATTTTTTGATTTTTAAAAATGTTTGTTACACGGTTTCTGTATTTTTTCGTTATTTACAAATTTTTCACGAAATACAAAGTTTATACTAATATTATCTGAAATTTAACAAATTATACGAAATTAAAATGATTTACGAAATTGTTATAAAAAAATATAATTTATAACATCATTGTATAATAATTAAAATTAAAAATTATGATTTAAAAGTATTCAATTTAAAAGTATTATGTAATTAAACTATATTAATAATTATTATATTTATAATATAATTTAAAAGTATTAAAATTATGATATTATAGAAAAATATAAGAAATTATTATATATTATAAAATTATGAAATTATTATAGAATTTACGACAACCTGGAGAATTATCCCTAAACTTTTTCATTTTCTTCATATTTTAACAATAATAATCGAAAAAAATTCATTTTAATTTGTGTAACTCATATTCATTTTTTTGTAATTTTTCAATACTTCCAATTTTTGAGAATTTATTAATAAAATTACTACTTATAAAATACTACTTATAGTCTCATATATAGTCTACTTATAAAATTATCGATTATTCAAAGAATTTTCAGTTTTTTTATTTTTTCAAAATTTTGAAATTTTAAACATAATAAACACTTGTAAGTCTATAACAAGATTTCTGTAATTTTTCGTAATTAAAAAATTTATCACGACGAACAAATTTTATTGACAATATCTGAAATTGAACAAATGATTTGAATTTTATAGAATTTACAAAAATCTGGAGAATTATCTTAATAAGTTTTCAGTTTCTTTATATTTTAACAATAATAATCGAAAAAAATTTTTTAATTCGTGTAGCTTATAATAATTTTTCGTAATTTTTAATACTTCCAAGTTTTTGAAATTTTTCCATAAATTTAAAAAAATTATACACTTATAAAAAATATGATAACGATATCAATGTACAAAATTTATATTGCATACTTCTAAAATTATTGGCTATTTAGAAAATTTTTACTTTTCTTATTATTGTTATTTTTTTCATTTTAAAATTTCAAACATAATAAACACTTGTAAGTATATAACACGGTTTCTGTAATTTTTCATTATTAGAAAATTTTGTATAATGAACAAATTTTGTTATCATTATCTGAAATTTAACAAATTATTCGAATTTTATAGAATTTATAAAAATCTGGAGAAGTATCTTGATGATTTCTCAATTTTTTTATATTTTAACAATAATAATCGGAAAAAACTCATTCGAATTTGAGTAGCTAATAATAATTTTCCGTAATTTTTCAAAACTTCCTAGTTTATAAAATTTTTTCATAAAATTAAAAAAAAACCATACACTTCTCCAAAATTATAATGATCCCAATATACAAAATTTATATTGCTTGCTTCCAAAATTATCGATTATTTGTAAAATTTTCAGTTTTTTATTTTTTGAAAATTTTTCAATTTTAATTATAATAAACACTTTTAAGTATATTACACGGTTTCTGTAATTTTTCGGAATCAAAAAATTTCCCACGATGAGCAAATTTTGTTAACATTATCTGAAATTCAACAAATAATTCGAATTTTAGAGAATTTACAACAATCTGGAGAATTATCCCAATGCTTTTTCATTTTCTTTATATTTTAACAATAATGATCTAAAAAAATTCATTAAAATTTGTGTATAATAATTTTTCGTAATTTTTCAATACTTCCAAGTTTTTGAAATTTTTTTATATAATTAGAAAAAAACCATACACTTTTCCAAAAAATATGATAATGATATCAATATATACAAAATTTATATTGCCTACTTCTAAAATTATCGACTATTCAGAAAATTTTCAGTTATTCAATTTGTTCAAAATTTTGAAATTTCGAAAATAATACAAACTATTCAAAGATTTAGGTTAGACTAAAATAATAAAAAATTTGGACATTAAATTAGGAGGAAATAAAAATCTTTGGACATTGTGGTCTGTGTATAAATGTATGAAACGCTTAAAAAAAATTTTTTTCGAAAAGGAAAAAGTTAGAAAAAAAATCAAAAATTTTGTTGTGAATATACAATTTCCGTTAATTTTTCAGGGAGGAGCAGCTTTTATTGCGATAAAAGGGGCTTTCAAAATTTACCATAAACAACAACAATACGTGAGACAGTGCCAACGACGCATAATCGATTACACGGATACGAACGTCACCAGATACAGGCGAGAGAGAAATCCTGACGCGAATCAAGCTCGTTAAAAAGTCCATTTTCCCCTTCCATCAACAGTTTATCCAACACCTAACTGTCTTCTTTGTCTAACTTGCGAATTTAGTGGAAATCACAATGACGTACATAAATTAACGACCATAGCAAATCCATTTTTTTGAAATGAGTAATCTTGTCAAACTTTGTTTTCTATTGCAGACGATAAAATAGTCACTCTCAAGATTGAAAATACTGAATTCATAAAAATGATAAATGACAAATTTAAATTTTATATTGTTTCAAAATACTTTTTTCAATCAAAATTTGACACAAGGTTGTTGTATAGATTTAACTTGGCAAATTTGAATGTGTCTATATCAATGTTGAACATTTTTTTTTATTCGTAAAACAAAAATCAAGTAATTGGAAACGAACAGAATATTTACAGTTTTCTTCAATACAAGAGTTTGATTTCTTATAAAATTTGCTATGAAATTCCTGTTCACGTATTTTGTATATGTTTTACTGGGAAAACTCGTGTGTACACATATAAAATAAACTGTAAATATTTGTGTAATTACAATCATCGTGGGTTTGTAGATGAGGCAATGTGAAACACTTTTATTCAAAATTTTAGTGTTTCACGTACATTGAAATTCAATACAACGAAATTTCTAAAAAATGAAATAATTTATTGGATTGAAAATAAGAAAGTCGGTTATAAAAAATTATGAATGCAATTGGAATACAAGATATTTACGATATTTATTTATGAATCAAAAAGTTTTATTAAAATAGTTTTACAGCAAAGATAATTCGAGATTGTTGAATTCGTGCTTTTGGAATTTCGTATTTTTGTGTAGAAATACACAAGCTTGGAAAAATTGCAAATTCTTTGAAAAGTTCGGAAATTTGTAGATAAAAGATTAATTATACACGTGTTTGACATTGTCTTAAAAAAAAGGTGGGCAAAAGTGAATGCCAATAAAAGTGTGACGTGAAAAGGTGTGCTGTTATAAAAGTGTCATAGGACTGTAATCCGATGCGAAATTGTTTGATTTTGTATGATATCGTTTTTGAAAATGAAGGTATCGTTAAGATGATTTGTAATTCATTATTATAAAAATGATTGAAATAGCAGAAAACTTTCAAGTTGTGTGTTTCATTGCCATTAATGGTGTGTAGGTATAATGGGTAACTTTTAACTAATGCACGGAAAAAATGTTATGCCAAAAATTACCAAAGATTCAGAATTCGCTGGACAATGGTGAAATTTTGTAATTTTTTCCCAAAAAATAGAGTAATTTTTACCACATTTTGGGTAAGAAATCCTAAAATATGGTAGAAATTACTATATTTTTTGAGAAAAAGTGACAAAATTTCACCATTGTCCAGCGATTCCTGAATTGTTTCGTAATTTTTGCCAACAAATTTTTTCCGTGTGTATGTTAAGATTGAAAGTCTCCAATTTCAGACGGTTTCAGTTTAAAATTTCTGTCAACCTCATGAAAAAATGACACAATATATTGATATAAATAATTATTTATAAAAGTACCATAAATTAAACGATGCATGTTTGAAAAGTTTATAAAAGGATAAAAAAATTTTTTCCGAAATCGTCTTTTCGTTGAAAAATATACTATTTTTACAAAATTTCAATCGAAACCTTTCTGAATTTTATATTTATTTAAATCTTATAAAAAACTGAAATGTTTCAGAAGAAATTTCGCTATGAATTCTTATATATATTTTTTTAAATAAAGTTTCTCGAAAAATTTTTTTCAGAAATTTCAGTTTGTTCTATGAATATCTAGTATGTCTTGACATGAATATACTGATTAATTAACAAATATGTTATTTATTTATTTATTAGCAATGTAAATACATTGATTGAAGTGAAACTTTTTAACCGGCGCCTGGGGGGGGGGGGGGGGGGAAAAGCGGTATGTGGTGTGATTGGGTGGGCCTTTATCGAGGTTCCAGTGTAAAGCGGGACATATATCGAGGTTCCAGTGTAAAGTGGGACATATATCGAGGTTCCAGTATAAAGTTGGACCTATATGTCTTATATCGAGGTTCCAGTGTAAAGTTCGACCTATTTGTCTTTTATTGAGGTTCCAGTGTAAAGTGACCCCTATATGTCTTATATCGAGGTTCCAGTGTAATTTGAGCCTTATATGTCTTATATCGAGGTTCCAGTGTAAAATTGAGCCCTATATGACACTCTCAAACGTAAAAAGTGTCGCTTCAACGTCATTCGGTAAAATGCAATGTAATTCGTTGAAATGTAGAATACAATGTATATAGCTCAGAGACAGAAAGCGACTCATCAATCGCAGGGCGAGCGTGCAACTTTAAATAAGCTCTGAGGCAGAGTGCAACGTTTTCATCCTCAACTGCAAAAAGTGATATTTGAAGTAGAGTGCTCAACTTGAACACGACGAGCTCATCCATAAGCGCGGCGCGACAATGTAGTGATGAGCTCGACACATTGAAACGACTCGTCCGTGCGTCCTGCTCAAATAATTTCTTATCTTAGTTTTATCAACTCGAGCAATTTAAGGTTTTGTCTCCGAAACGTCGAAAATGTAATGGAATTCAATTCTTGTAATTTTCAAGTAACTGAGTTTAACATATTTTTTTTCTCATGCTTCTAGTGTTTTTTCACAACTTAACGGATTTACTGATTTTTGTATGGATTTTTATACATCAACTTTTTGAAGAGTTTTGAGAAAATCATAATATACAGAGTTCACGTATTTAATCCTATAGTATTGAAAATTTCAAGTTTGCTATATTACAAATTATTTATTATTTATCTTTGTTAGCAATATTTATTATTTTAAAAGCTTTAAAAATATTTCACACTATAATATATTGTATATAGTTATAATGATTTCTGGTTAAGTAGTGTTAATCTTATGCAATTTTTTTTTATACTCATTTTGATCTATTTTACGTGAAATAATAATGAATTTATCTTGAATTTCGAGAGGGGTTGGAATCCCCAAAACAACCCTCTGCTTACCCGCCTGGCATGAACATTCATAATTCTTGAAAATATTAAAATGTTTGAATTAAGAGACTCTTATCGTAAAATGGATGCTTTTGAATAGTATATTTTGTAACTAGGACCTACCCAAGCGGTCCGCAGGATACTGCAAGAATTGCTCGAATTTTCGTATTTAAACCATCTGAATCGATGATTCAAGGCATGTTTTCGAAAGATGAGAGTTACTAGAACGCAATAAAATTGAGAAAACATAATTTTCGGGCTTGGGAAAGATTATTTTCGGAATTGAAAAAGCATGTTTTTTGGCTTTTCAATCACGAAAACTGGCTCTGTTAGAGTCCACCACGATCCACGAGTATATCTATATATGCGAAATCCCACCCTAACGTCACAAGCCTCTCTCCTTCTTTGGGGGCAATGCTGGGTTAGACAATGACAGCTCGCTCGTCTCGCGACATTGAAAAGAGATGAATAGAGAAGGGAAATTTCGTGGAGGAATCATTCAAAAAATTTAGAAAGCCGGTTTTAAAAAATTGGAAAATAATGTTTCGGAATCGAGCATCTAATGAGCGCAGCGGATATTGTGGAAGGTCAAGTTTTTGAATTTCGTTGCATCTATCTTTTTCCACATTTTCGCTATT
>JAPYZL010161156.1:0-20244 GCA_030522825.1 Platygaster orseoliae
GTTTCGCGAAAAGTTGTAGAGGACTTTTAGTCTTAGAAAAATCTGAAGAAAATTCATACAAATTATCGTCCGTAGTTTTTGATACACCCTGTATACAACACAAATTATTACAAAAACCTCCCTCATAAATAAACATAAACCAAAAACCACTTATAATTGATAAAATAAATGTTCCCATTATTTAACTTTTCACAATTTGATCCAATTAAAAATTAAAAATTGTATTGGTAATAATTCTGTCGAACCATTATAATATAATACAATTATATGTATAACGTTGATGAGTATTTAGAAAACGAATCAATTATTGATTTGACTAGGAAATCGACAAGGATATATTACAGTCAGGGAAATTTAAAAATGAGTTTGGAAGTTGAAAGGATGCTCCTGAAGTTCCAAAAGTTCCAGAATCAATGATTATTGAAATTGAACAAATTTAAATTTATAATAATCGTAGAATTTAATTCTGTCCTCTTGGTAAAATGGATTAAACATACAATACAAAAATTTTAGAAATCTATAAAGTATTGGAAATTTAGAACAATACTCAAAAACGTTACAAAATCTTATGAACATTAAAAAAATACAAGAAGTTTGTAACAAAGGGTGATTATATATAATATATGTAATTTTCTTAGAAATCTATAAAATTACTTAAACACCATCGACTTTCGAATTCTTCAGAATCGGATTTTTCAATACTATTTATAAATCTATAAAAATACTAGAAAACCGTCGAATTTTTATGAATATTAAAAAAATTCGAGAAACACTAATAAAATAATTTCAATACTTACAAAATATCCAGAGATGATTCTCTCAAAAATTTATAAAACCTTGAATTCTTGAACATTATAATAAATTCCAGATAACATATACAGAAAACCATAAAATTACCTGTAAATGATATAAATTATGGAAAAATGGAAAAAAAGTATTGAAAATCTATATAAAGTAAATTATCTCCTTCAACTCCTAAAAACCCATAGAAATACCAACAATGCATTAATATCTATCAGAAAATTGTACAAAATCGTAGATTTAACATACAATACGAAAATTCTAGAAATCAAGGACAATACTAAAAAACATTTCAAAATTTTATGAATAATAAAAAAATACAGGGAATCGTAACAAACGTTGATGACCTATGATTAATGTAATTTTCTCAAAAATCTGTAAAATTACTTAAATATGATAGAAATTTGAATTCCAGAGCATCGAATTTTGAAAATCTATTAAAGAATCTACAAAAATACTCGAAAACCCTTCAAATTTTCATGAATATTAAAAAATTCGAGAAGTACTGAAAAAATTTCAATATTTATAAACTATGCAGAGATAATTCTCTTCAAAATTTATAAAACTTCGAGTTCTAGAACATTATAATTCAAGAAATACGTATATACAAAACCATAAAATTACCTGTAAATACTATAAATTATGTAAAAATGAAAAAAAAGTATTGAAAATCTATTTAAAATAAATTGTCTCGTTTAACTCCTGAAAACCCATAGAAATACTAACAATGCATTAATACCTATTAGAAAATATTATAAAATTTTGTATTTAACACATAATATGAAAATTTCAGAAATCTATAAAATACTGGAAATCTAGAACAATATAAAAAAACGCTACAAAATCTTATTAATATTAAAAAATAGCCTACAAGAAATTTGCAACAACAGGTTATTCTATACAGGGTGTCACAGGGTAAGTTGAGCAGCCGGAAAACTAAGAATCCTTGCAAAATTCAAAGACGAAAGTTCCTTAGCCATTTTTCACAAAACTCAAAATTTAAAAAGTTATTCAAGTTTGAAATTAGACCAATAAACGCGCTCTTATGAGGAGTGGGGATAAAAATCACGGACCAAACATCATCCAAATTTTCTTCATATTTTTCTGAGTAAAAAAGTCCCTTGCAGTTTTTCAAAAAACTCAAAATCAAAAAAGATATTCGAGTTAAAAGTTTCGACCAATCAGATTTCTCAGATTTTAAACCTGAATATCTTTTTATGTTTTGAGTTTTGTGAAAAGTGGCAAAAGACTTTTCAATTCAGAAAAATATGAAGAAAATTTGAGTGAAGTTTGGTCGGCGGTTTTTATCTCCACTCCTCGTAAGAGGGCGTTTATTGGTCAAATTTCAAACTTGAATAACTTTTTTAATTTTGAGTTTTGTGAAAAATGGCTAAGGAACTTTCGTCATTAGAATTTTGCGAGGATTCCTAGTTTTCCGGCTGCTCAACTTACCCTGTGACACCCTGTATAATGTATGTAATTTTCTCAGAAATCTATATAAAATTACTTAAACACGATCGAAATTTGAATTCTAGAGCATCGAATTCTGAACATCTATTAAACAATCTACAAAAATACTCGAAAACCCTACAAATTTTCATGAATTAAAAAAAAATATTTAAAAAATTTTAATACTTATAAACTAAGCAGAAATAACTCTCTCAAAAATTTATAAAACTTTGGATTCTAGAACATATAATTCCAGAAATACAGATACAGAAAACCATGAAATTACCTGTAAATTCCATTAATTATGTAAATATGAAAAAAAAGTGTTGAAAATCTATATAAAATAAATTTTCTCCTTAAACTCCTTAAAACCTATAGAAATATCAACAATGCATTAATACCTATTAGAAAATATTAAACAATTTTACATATAACATACAAAACAAAAACTCTAGATATCTATATAAAATACTTAAAATCCGTTTAATTATATTTTTCTAATAATAAATATAAATTCGTAAAATATAAAATGTATAAAATAAGATATAAAAATAATAATGAAAACATTTTGTGAAATACTAAAAAAAATTCAATACTTATAAACTATGCAAAGATAATTCTCTGAAAAATTTATAAAACTTGGGATTCTGGAACATATCATTCCATAAATACATATATAGAAAACCGTAAATATACTTGTAAATTCAATAAATTGTGTAAATATGGAAAAAAGTATTGAACATGTATATAAAATAAACAGTTTTCTTTAAATTCTAAAAACCGATAGAAAGATCCATAGAAATACTAACAATTCATAAATACCTATCAGAAAATATTACAAAATTTTATATATAAATAAAAACATACAATACAAAAATTCTATAAATCTATAACATACTTGAAATCTGTGTAGTTATATTTTTCTCAAGAATCTACAATAATATCAGAAAACCTTTCAAGTTGCATCAATACTGAAAAAATACGAAAAATACGAAAAGTATTATATCAAAAAATCTCAAACCTCACTGACTTGAAAAATCCAATTTCATTATATGGACTCCAAAAATTTCATCAATCCATCAAAATTCATATAGTTCGAAAAACTCGAAAGAACTAAAAAAAACATTTTTTTTTAATTCCAGGTACCCTCCAACACGTACTCCCTCGACATTTACCAAACCGCCACCGAATTCCTCAAAGACTTCATAGAAAAACAGGAACAAAGGCAAAAAACCAAGCTCTCGAAAAATGCACCTCTGCACCTTCCCTCAGACATCACCAGAAAAGTCGTCCATGACTTGTACACGGAATACTGTCAAGAAAAATCACCCGACATCAAAATCATGGGATACGCCACGTTTCGCGGATTCCTCAAGTTCCAATTTCCCATGGTAAAATTCGCAAAAACGGAATTGACCAGAGCCCCAGCAAAAGCCGAATCTTCCAATGAGCCTAAAGAAAAAAAAGCCAAGATCGAAGAGGTGATCTTGACAGACAATTTTAAGATCGAAGGCGAAGTCGTGGTCAACGGTACTCGTTTTGTAACGTACGCGAGCATCAATCCTGGATTCAAAGTAGAATAGTGTATTCGTTGCAAAAGGTTTTTTTTAAAAAAAAAAAAAAACAATTTTAGATTTTATGGATGTAACGCTTTCAATAAAATAGGTTTTGAAATAAGGCGCGAGAGTTTGATTTGTGGGGTCTCGTGGAATTCATTAGGAGGCAATTAGGTGCTTATCTTTTGCTTGAAGAGTGGGTATTATAGAGGGAATTCGCGGGGATTGTAACGTGGGAATGTTAATATAAGCGCGGTTGGGACCGTGTAATGAGCAAGAGCGGGGAAAGGGTTTGACGATGTTTCTCATGTTTCGCGTGGATTTGTGGCAGGGTTTCTCAATCAGTTGCTCAACATTCGATTTTTTCATGTGCTTATACAAGGGGGGGGGGGAGCGAAAATTGGGGTTTGAAAACTTCCTGAAAATTTTTCATGAAATATAGAAAAAAATTTAAGGGGCATATCAAATGGTTTTATGTCAGTTCTTGGATGAGAATGATATTGAGAATTAGGAATTTTAATAACGAAAATATTAATCTTAGATTCAGTAGAATTTTTTGAAGGGAATTGTAATTATAAATGTTTGGGTGGGATAATGTAGAAAAAAATGTTGGAAAGTTGTTTTAACTTGGTGATTTATAGAAGGAAAAGTAGAATTTATGGAAACGCTGGAAATCAAAAAAATTGGAACTCTGGAGGCTCTGGAGTATTGAATTTTAGGAAAATACTAAAAAACTTTTCGAATCATACTAATTTTGCAGAAATACTGAAATTAATAGAAATCTACGGAAGAACTATTTTTGTTTACTTTGAAAAAATACCTACAATCTATAAAATTTCGAATTCTTGAGCATTAAGTTCTAAAAAATAATACCAGAAAAAAAAATCTATAAAAAAAGTACCTACCAGTAAATGCGAAAAATCTTACAATTACTTCAAAAAAAGGGAAATATAAGAAATTTATGGAATGTGAAAAATCTACACAGATAAAATTTTCAAAGAAATCCATGAAATTATTAAAAATCGATCGAAATTTGGGTTCCAAACTCAGAATCAATGGAAATACTAAAAAACCCTTGAGAGTTTCATAATACTTAAAAATGCGAGATATGATATGGAATATATTTAATTATTCCAAAAAACCGTGTAAATATATTTTTCTTAAAATTTAAAAACAATTAATCTTAAAGCATGGAAACAATATTGAGAATTATGAATTTTATTAAATTAAAAATAATCATCTTACCTTCAGTAGAATTATTTTTTACGGAATTGTAATTATAAATGTTTGGGTAGGATAATGTAGAAGAAAATGGAAAATTGTTTTAACTTGGTGATTTATTGGGGAAAAAGTAGAATTTATGGAAACGCTGGAAATTCTAAAAATTTGAACTTTGGGGTATTGAATTTGAGGAAAATACTAGAAAACTTTTCGAATCATACGAATTCTACAGAAATACTGAAATACTAATAAAAATCTATGAAAGAATTTTTTTTTCTTCTGAAAGAATACCTACAATCTATAATATTTCAAATTCTTGAGCATCAAGTTTTAAAAAATAATACCAGAAAAAAATACCGGAAAATGCGAAAAATCTTGCAATTACTTCAAAAAAAGGAAAATACAAGAAATTTAAGGAATGCGAAAAATCCACGTAAATTTAATTTTCCAAGAAATTCATGAAATTATTGAAAATCGATAGAAATTTGAGTTCCAGACTTGCAATCAATAATACTGAAAAACCCTTAAGAATTTCATAAATACTTATAAAAATGCGAGATATGATATGAAATATATTAATTCCAAAAAACTATGTTAATATAGTTTTCTTAACATTTTTTTAAAAAATGAATCTTTAAGCATGGAAATGATATTGAGAATGAAGAATTTTACTATAAATTAAAAATAATAATCTTTGGTTCAGTAGAATTTTTTCTTTAACGGAATTGTAATAATAAATGTTTGGGTAGGATAATGTAGAAAAAAATGTTGGAAAATGTTGAAACTTGGTGAATTATTGGGGAAAAAGTAGAATTTACGAAAACGCTGAAAATCTAAAAAATTGAAACTTTGGAGTATTGAATTTTGGAAAAAATACTAGAAAATCTTTCGAATCATATAAATTCTGCAGAAATATAACTAGTAATAGCATTCTACGAAAGAATTTTTTTTTCTGAAAAAATACTCATAATTTATAAAATTTCGAATTCTCGAGCATCAATAAGTTCTAAAAAATAACACAAAAAATCTATAAAAAAAAAAAACAAAAAAACGTGAAAAATCTTACAATACTACAAAAAATACAAGAAATTTATGGAACGTGAAAAATCTACGTAGATATAATTTTCCAAGAAATCCATAAAAATTTTTGAAAATCGATCGAAATTTGTGTTCCAGGCTCAAAACTGATGGAAATTCTAAGGAACCCTTGAGACTTTCATAAATTCTTAAAAATGCGAGACATGATTGGAATACATTAATTTCAAAAAAATATATGAATATAGTTTTCTTAACAATTTTATAAACAATCAATATTTAAGCATGGAATTATAAAAATGTATACAAAAATTTATATAAATTAAAATACTAGAAAATCGTTTAAATTCTGTAAATAGTTATAAAATATAAAGAAAAGCAAAAAATATTCGAAAAGCCTTACAAAAATTACTGTTAACTGAAAAATAACTAAAAATACACAAAATGTTCAATTTTTCAGCAATATATAAAATAGCATAAAATTCTACGGAAAATTATAGGATCACTAAAAATATTGAAGAACCAGAAAAAACTACACAATTTTAAAAATAACATGCAATTAGAAAATTCTATAAATTCATAAAGTAAATAAGTTTGTAGATATTATTTTCTCAAAAATCTTTAAAAATATTAAAATTTTTCTGAACTTTGATTCCTAAAGCATTAATTCTAGAAAGCTGAATAGAAATCCATGAGAATATTGGAAAATTTTCCAGATTGTGTAAATACTAAAGAATTATAAAAACAACCAAAACTATTAGAAAAAAAATCTCAACTTCAGAGACTTGAAAAGCACAAAAATCGAATGACTCATGAATTTTATTTTACTTTTTTTTAATTTTTTGATTTTTCGAGACAGTGGGAATAGAAAAAAATCTGTCCAAATATTTTTTTGTTAATCGTAACTCCATGATCAAAAATTACATTTTAAGAATGTTTCACAAAGAATAAAAGTACTAATAATCTTCTTCGCATGGAAAAAAAATTTAGAAAAAATATAAAATCAACTTTTTGAGTTATTAATTTGTCGACAACATTGACTTTTGACAAAATAATGCACATTCCAAAAAAAAGGGCGAAACATCAATTTTCACCGTTTAAACAACATACCGTAAAAACTCGAAAAAAAAAAATTTTCGATCAAAAAAAAAATACGTGTCTTATTATTTTAACTTAGAATCAACATATTACAGTTTTATAAAAAAGTTAAGTTAGAATTATTATCCTTGAGAAAATTCTTGGAAAAGTACAGGAAAATTCTATTTATTCCCTTCGATCCCATGAAAGCGAATTCTTGCGAATCACGTTGGGAGCCTCTTACAAGTACAGTTATAAAAGGCACCGCATTAGGGATATCACGGATAAAACAGTTCCCTGTTTCACATGGCTGAAATATCAGCAAGGTCAGGAGAGTGCAACCTCCCGGTACCGCGGAGGACCCCCTCGCAGTTCGAACCAGCCATGCGTGCTGCGCGCAACAAACATCGCATAAGTTCTCAATATAAAGTACCTTTCAATCCAAAACCAACATGCTACAGTATTTTCACCCTCAATTTCCCCCAAAAACCCCGATTTCCCCTCCATCTCTAATCCTAGATCATTAAAAAAAATTCTTACAGTAATTAAAAACCAATTTTTACAACCTTCAAATCCCAATAAAAATTTGTTTAATCCATTCTTTACTCTCAAACTAACATACCTCTAAAATTCCAACCCATTATTCTCATCCGTTATAAAAAAAATTATTCTTCATTCCAACATGTCAGATGTCAGATTCCAGTTCCAATTCCCTTTTTCTCAAAAACTATAAAGTGTTTTGATTCGGAAATTTGTGGTTGTGTTTTTTTCACTATCGCGGATATTTTATGGTTGTTCGTTTTTTAATAGTTCGGAAAAAAAGTTTTTTTTATTCTTTTTTGGGCATTGCAGAGGATGTGGAGAGCATGACAGGCGAGATCGACAATGGGATTTTGGCGGTACGCGACGTCGCCGATCTTTTGCAACCGCAATACGCGATTATAACAGGTGATAAATTTGTACAAACCGGTTAAAAAAGAAGGAAAAAAACCGGTCGTGAAATTCGTGCATGAGGCAACGGTACTTTTTCTTAATGATGTCGTGACGGAAGAAACTGGATTGAGTTTTATTCCTTTTCGCAGGGGGCAAGACCAGGGAAGGTTGTCCCATCATCACCTTTCCCGATCATGGTAATTTTCATAATTTGTCGGACCTGGATTACCAGAGGTTGCTGCTGTATCTCACTTCGGTGCCAACGTAAGAATTTATTTATTTAAACAATTAGATGAGAATAACTTATGTAACTGGAATATATGTAATTTATTGGATTTTTTCTTTGTATTTTGTCATTTTCGTAATTTATACTGAGATTTTTTCTGATAAAGAGGTTTTAATGGGATTTTTATGTTTTTTGTTTTATTTAAACAATTAGTTGAGAATAAATTCTACAACTGGAATACATGTAATATGATGAGATCTATTCTTTATGTAATTTATTGTCATTTTTGTAATTCATTTTTATAAAGTATTTCCAAAAATTAAATAAATTAAATTTGATTTAATCTATTCTTTGTATAATTATTTACCATTTTTCAAATTTCTACTGTGATTTTCCCTGATTAAGAGATTTAATGGAATTTTCTTCGTTTTTTGTTTTAGATTGCAAGAGGCTGACCTGGGATTTTCCTTAATTATTGATAGGAGAAATGATAAATGGAACTCGGTGAAAACTGTTTTATTGAAAATTTCGGTGAGTTTAAATTTAAATTTGAGGGTGGGGGGGGGGTGGGAATTTACGAATCATTTTTAGTCGATATGAAAAATATTTTAGAATTACCTAAAATTTCGGTTATTCAGGAATAACTTCGAAACTATTTTCAGTATGAAAGTGTTAAATGACATCCCATACAATTTTTTGATATGAACGAATTCCTTTGGTTCGTATTTCTCGGTCGCGTTTTATAAATTGCTTATCTTTCGGTTTTTATGTTGAAGCTTCATTTGAATGCGAAAAAAATGTTTGTGGAAAATTGTTTTTATACAACGAAGAGTGATATTTCATTTCGTAATAATTGAGATTTTTTAATTAAGATTCTCGTGCGACGAAGTTTTTAAATTTTTGAACAGTACTTGAAATTCAAATAAATATATTATTGGAATACGAAAATTCTCCATGCTTCGTATGTGTGATTTTTTTATGGTACGATTTTGAAAAAAATTTGCTTGCATTTTTTTCCCTTAACCATATTTATATATTTATAACATTTTTTATTTAACATATATTTAACTTTATCTTACTATATTTATATTTTTAACTAAATTTCGAATTTTTCAAAATTTTAATAATCTTAGAAATGGAGATTCAACTAGAAGCCAAATGCTACGTTTTGTGAATTTCAGAGTTTTCAAACTCGATTTCATTTCGATTTCTAAGAATTTTTCAAGAATTTATTCGTTGCCAAAAAGTTGTACAGAATGTCGTACATTATTGAAAATTGACTGAATTCGAAAAAAAAATGGTCATAAAACTTTTTTTGTTGATTTGATAATTTCATTACCTAAGAATATCATGAAAAATACAAATAATAAACAACATACAAATCATGAAAAATAAATTCAATATGCTTCAAAATTAATTTTTTATTGCTCTTTCTTTTTATTCACTACAAGTTCTTATTAAAAGTTATTTTATAATTTCAAACCATATTTTATGATAAGAAATTTCAATTTTGGAAGTTTCCTATTCTACTCCTCCGAAAAGTTGTTGGAAAATTCTGAAACATCAAAATATTCGAGTTTCTCGAATTACAACCAATATTGATTTGTATAATATTATGAAATATTTTATAATAATAATTCAAACACGTCAATGATGCTACAATGTTTGCAACATACACTTGTGATGTATACAAAAATATAACATTCTGCTGCGATTTCGGTCAATCATGATGCAGCATTGAATTTACATTCAGTCATTCATGTTTGCAACAGCAAAATGTATCAATCATTGATACATGTTTGCATATTTCTATTGTAGGAATTGTATTGTCTCACCTACGATGTATCATTCATTGCACAATCAAAGTCACATCGTAAATCAGCTAGAGAATAAGAAAATAACATAACTTTATGCCAATGCATCCTTGAGTATGCTTTGAATGAGCATTTTTTGAGCCAACAAAGGCCTTGCTGTTTGATGCATGAAAGCGTTATAAATACAACATCAAAAATTCATTCTGCTAGAATAGATATTTTTAGGCCAATATTTTTTTGCAAAACTCTAGTTGATGCATCAATGATGTTGCAATCATTGAGAGATCGAAGTTAAGGTGATTTCTCAATGATGTTGCAATACATGTGCAATGTTGCTGTTTTAAGTTCCCTATCAACTTGAAACCTTATAAAATCCTTATAAAAATCTGAATTCCTTACAAAACTTCCATTTTTTATAAAGTAACCTCATAAAATCCTTATAAAAATTAATATTCCTTATAAGGCGACCTTATAAAATCCTTACAAGGAAAAAATTTTATAAAATTTCATAATCCTTATAAATTTTAAAATTCCTTATAAAACTTTCATTAACTTATAAGGATTTTGTAAGGACAGCTTATAAAATCCTTAAAATCCTTATAAGGATTTTATAAGGATCCAAGTTACTATGGTTATTACCTCCATGAGTGAAGTAAGGTGCAAGAAAATATTGCTCCGGCCAATTTCAGGGTATCGAGAAGCTTTCTTGCGTGGCAACATCGCATGTTCTCTCTCTCTCTTTATTGGTATTTGTTAGAGGGAGAACACTGCGCACCATAACACGCTTACATATGTACACTGTTGCCAAGTTTGTTTCTACAATGAAAGTGTACAATTGACTGTTTTTTTTATTTTCACCAAAAAAGTACGGTAAAACTTCATGCTGCATCATGATGCATCATTGAATGTGCAAAGATCCTGAAATCCAAAATCATAAAAAATCCTATTGAATCCCCGCAGGCTTTTTTCCCCGGCCTCGTGCACGTCGCCTACGTTCTACGACCCATTGGTTTCCTGCAGAAGGCCATCTCCGAGGTGTCGAACAAGCTGTTCCGGGAGGACTTCAAGTTCCGGGTGATCGTGCTGACGAGCGTGATCGAGCTGCACGATTTCATTGACAAGGACCAGGTGACGGAAGTGCTCGGCGGGGACTTGCCATATTGCCACCACACTTGGATACAAAACAGAATTGTAAAACCCGCGAAACGTCGAAGAATGACGAGTTACGATAATCTCGGTACGACGAGTAAGAACTCGTGGATGTTGCAGAGCTTGGAGAAATTTACCTCGATGACGCAGGAGGTATCGCTCGCCCTGGACTCGTTCACGAGGCGCCTGGCCGAGGTCGAGTTCCCCAACAGCACCATCGCCACGACGAGCCTCCTGGCGCAGCAACAGGCCGAGTACAGCGAGCTCAAGGAGGAAATCCTCGGCGCCGTGCGACACGGCGACGCTCTCCTCGACAGCATACGACAACTTACAGGGACTGATAGGCTTGGCAACGTCGCTGCGATCGAAAGGTCATTAGAAGTTTCTCATTCTATATTTTAAATTTAAGATTTCTTATTTTAATTTTGTGTTAAATATATTAAATTAAATTTTTAATTTATAGATTCTAAAGTTTCTAGAATACGAACTTGGAAAATTTAATCTTATTTTAAGATGAGGAAGTATCAAGATGTGACTTGAAATTTAAACATTACCTTTGAATTAGTTTTATGTTAAAAATTAATTTCAAGCTGGAAAGAGTTAAATTTAAATTTTTTATAATAACTTGAGGAAATCATTATTAAATCAATTTTCTGAAATTTTTGAAGTTATTGACGAAATCTGTATGGTATATTTGTTATGATAATAATTAATGAAAAGAATTTAGTAGTTTTTCATAATCTACGGAATTCATCACAAATTACGTATCGATTTTTTCATTGTGAACTCTGAACAATGAGTCTTATTTTAAGATGCAACAATATCAAGGCATGGCTTAAAATTTAAACATTACCTTTGAATTAGTTTATGTTCAAAATTAATTTCAAGCTGGAAAGTGTTAAATTGAAATTTTTTATCATTATTTGAGGAAGTCATTATTAATTCAATTTTCTAAAATTTTTGACGATCTACTTTCATTTTATATGATTGTCATAATTTTTAGATTTTCATATAAGTTTTTGAAATTATTGACGAAATCCGTATGGTATATTTATTATGATAATAATAAATTTAAAAAATTTAGTAGTTATTCATAATCTACGGAATTCATCAAAAATTACGAATTAATTCCTTCATTGTGAACTCTGAACAATGAATCTTTTTTTAAGATGCAACAATGTCAAGGCACGACTTGAAATTTAAACATTACCTTTGGATTAGTTTATGTTTAAAATTAATTTCAAGCGCGAAAGTCTTGAATAAAAATTTTTATCATAATTTGAGAAAACCATTATTAAATCAATTTGGAGTTAATAAGACTAATAAAATGAAATAGCTAATAAAAAAAAATAATAATAAAACTCAAAATTGAGTCTTATTTTAAGATGCAAGAAAACCAAGGAACGACTTAAAATTCAAATACTGCCTGAAATCTATCACAATTTGAGTAAACCATTCTTCATTCAAAATATATCTGCTTGATTCAAGACTTGCTTGTTTGAAAATAAATTTGAACATGGCCTAAATTTAAGATACTATTTGAATTTCAAGTTGTCCCTTAATTTTGTGCGATCTTAAGATAAGATTGGCTTTGTATAGTGTACATTCGAGGGGAAATTTTACCATTGAATGGCGATAAAAAAAAGATTTCGCGTGGTACTGCGATTTTAAACAAAAAAAAAAAGGAATATAAATAAATGATTGAAAAAATGCGAAATATTCAGATGTTGTATTATTCTTTCATTTTTTTGACAAATTTTGAAGAATACAGTAGGTACTGTTTTTGTTTCTTTTCATATAATTTCAAAGTTTTCCTGTAATTTACAAAATTTATCAAAACCGTCTGATATACTTCAAATTAATTTTGATTTTCTAGAATTTTTGACCATCTTTAAAATTTGAATATTTTTTCATTTTATATGATTGCCATAATTTTTAAATTCTCATAAATTCTTAAAATTATCTACGAAATCCGTGTAGTATAATATTAAATATTATATCAAATTGCTAAAATATTATCAAAATTGCTAAAAGACGATAAATTTTATCGTCTTTTAGCAATTTTGAAGGTTTTCCGTAATCTACAAAAACTATCGAAATTTTCAAAATCCTACCCATTTTTCAAGCTATGACTTTCGAAAATCGTTAAAATTTTGAACGTTGTATGTTTTCCAGAGTTTTGAAACTTTTTGGATTTTATAGTTATTTTGAAAATCAATAACAACATCTGTACGATATAGATTTTAACTTTCTATATAATAATTAAGAAAAATTTTAAGAATCCAACTGTTTTTGTGGATTAAAAGAATTCAGTAGTTTTTCATAATCTACGGAATTCATAAAAAATTACGGATCAATTCTTTCATTGTGAACCCCAAAAATTGAATGTTTTTTTAAGATGCAACAAAATCAAGACATGACTTCAAATTCAGATGTTACCTCAAATTTAGTCTATGTTTAGAATAAATTTCTAGCTAGCAAGTCTTAAATTCAAAATTTTTATCATAATTTCAGAAAATCATTATATAATTTTTCTAGAATTTTTGACGATCTTGGAAATTTTAACATTATTTTTTTTATATGATTGTCATAACTTTTAGTAGATATCCATCTAAATTTTTGAAATTATTGACGAAATCCGAATAGCATAATATTTATTGTCTTTTAGCGATTTCGAAGGTTTTCCAAAATCTACAAAAATTATCAAAATATTCAAAATATTTCCTGTTTCATGAATTTGCTATGACTTTCGAAAGTCCTTGAAATTTTGAACGTTGTACTTTTTACAGAGTTTTCAAACTTTTTGAATTTTATAGTTATTTTGAAAATTATTAATAACATCTGTATGATATTAAAGTTTAACATTTTATAATTGAGAAAAATTTTAAGAATCCAACTGTTTCTGTGAATTAAAACAATTTTGTAGTTTTTCATAATCTACGAAATTCATAAAAAACAAAATCAAGACATGACTTGAAATTCAGATGTTACCTTATATTTATTCTATGTTTAGAATAAATTTCTAACCAGCAAGTCTTACATTATTAAGATGAATAGTAATTTATAAAAATTGTTCTCTAATTTAAGACATATCCTCTTGATTTAAGACATGCTGCTTTCATTTTGTTCCATCTTAAAATAAAATTGAATTTTTATAGTGTAAATATAAGACAAAATTTTACCATCGAGTGATAAAAAAAAAACGATTTAGCGTGGCATTCCAATTTAAAACAAGAAGAAGAAATTTTATTGAATTATTAAAAAAATGTAAATAATTTAGAGTTTGTATTTTTTTTCATTCATTTATTTTCAAAATTCTAAATAATATAATACGATTATTGTATTTTTTATTCAATTCCGAGGTTTTCCATAATCTACAAAATTTCTCAACGCTGTCTAAATAACTTTAAATTTTTGAACTTTCTTTAATCCTCAACGATCATAAATATTGTACAATTCTATTATTTTCTATAATTGTCATAATTTTCATATTTTCATCTACGTTTTTGGAATTATCGACAAAATCATTAAAAGGTTCTCCAAAATTTATCAAAATTTTGAAATATAGGTACCAATTTTTCGAGTTTGCTATGACTTTCGAAAATCTTTAAAATTTCAAACGTTGTGCGTTTTCCAGAGTTTTGAATTTTTTCGGATTGAAAAATTTTTTTTCAAAATTATCAACAACATCCTTACCATACAAAATTTTGTAATTGTGAAAAATTTTAGGAATAACTGTTTCTGTGAATTAAAAGAATTTAGTAGTTTTTCATAATCTACGGAATCCATCAGAATTTACTGACCAATTCTCTTATAGTAAACTCTAAAAATTGAATCTCATTTTAAGATACGACAAAATCAAGACATGACTTGAAACTCAGATATTACCTTCAATTTATTCTATGTTCACAATGACTTTCAAATTTTTTCTAGCTCTAAAAACTCTCTCAAAGCTTCATAATTCGAAAAAATCATTCTTAACTCAAGACACATTCTCTTCATTTAAGATAACAATTTAGTTTCATGTATGCCTTAATTTTGTTGCATCTTAAAATAAGACTAACTTTTCAGAGTGAGTACATGTTTGAAAAAATTTCAGGAATGGGTTCTCCAAAAAAACATGTACTTCTTGAAATATTTCGAATATTTGTATCTACAAATTAAAAATTTTTTCTCACAACTTTTGAGTAAAAGAAAAAAATCCTCAAAGAATTTTCTGAAAAAAAAAGGAATTTCTTAAACTGTTCGCAGATTATTGGTCCAGCTCGAAGAAACTGAACGAACTTTCGATCTTTTTTGGACTCACCACAGCTCTAGGCTAAGGCACTGTCTCGCCTTAAGACAGTTCGAGCAAGATTTTCGCGAACTGCAAAATATTTTAGACCAGCACTTAAAAACCCTTGATGAAATGACGGAATTCGGAGAAACTAGGGCGAAAATTGAAAAATTACTCTGCGATACTGGAACTTTCGAGAGAATATGCAGGGTGAGTTTCTGAAATTACTTATTACTCACACACTCAAATACACTTAAATTTCGAAATGAAAAACCGATTTTTGAGGTGAAAAATTCAGTATTTTTTTCATAGCTTATGACACTGGCAAAGGTGGTTAAATAATTGAGCATTTTTTGACATTTTTATATTACTTATTATAAAATTTTTGAGTCAAAAGTGTAGAATTTATTAATTGCTTAATATACATAATTATGTATACCATTTTCAAGTGAATAATATTTTAAAAAACGCTCAAATATGCATAATAAAAATCATAAGTTTATTTGTCATTTTATTCGCACCATCTTTGCCAGAAAAAATAGTAACAATTATATTAATACATGAAATTAACGAATTTCACATTGTTTTCGTTACTGTTTCGTAACGTGTTCTTCAAAGGTCACCAAACAAAATCGAAAAAATGTTATTCTCGAGCTCGAAGTAAATTGAATTGGCTACGAAATTCAATATCACGCACTGAAAGCACCGTCCAAAACGACATTTCTTTTTTTTTTCGCGCCCTTGATTCCAGAGAAACAAAATCAAAGAAGAAAAATTCGTTGGTGCGAGAAACGTAGTAAATTAATGCTTCGATGATTCGGAAAAATTTTTTTCATTGATTTCATTTGCTAGGGCAGCGAAGGTCAAATGACTTTTTATTCAGGAACTGATTATTTTTATCAAAGGGAAATCAGAATACGAAAAAAGTAGAAAATCATTTTTCCAATGGATTTTGAAAGTGATTTTCACCAACGATTTTTCTTTTTGGAAATGATTTTAGGGGCGTAGGCAGACAAATTTTCGGGGGGGGGGGGGTTTGAAAAATATGGTCAATTTAGAATTTTTGAGGATTCAGTAAGGAAGTACAATTTTTTAATTTTTTAATTACGAAGTTTTGGAAGGATTTAAAATTTTAATCCTCTTTCCCCCTGTCTACGCGTCTGAATAATTTATATGAAAAATGTTCGTTCCTTAAATTAATAAACTTTTATTCAATTAATTACTGTAAATAATTGAGAAAGAAAAGGTTTTTTGCCTTGAAACTCGAGAAATGTCACGTTTTGGACAAGCTTATCCAGCACATTTAATGCACAAAACCACGCATCGTCATATCACTATGCACCGCTTCCCTCATTTTTGTCGATAGTCCTATTTGTTGCATACCATGTGGATTTGGGTTTTGGTAAGCAGCACATCAAAAGAATTCATATATTTGTTAATAGTGTAAATCAACTATTCTCAGTATACGAACACATATGTATAATATATATGTATACTCTTCGACTGAAAAAATTCTATAACTAACAATTAGCTGAACACGAACAAAAATCAAAAGAACAATTTTTCTGTTGGTCACGGCGAAAAATTCTTACACTTTTGCATGACACACGAAACGAAAATGGATGAAATAGGAAGATTTTCGACGATTGGGCATGGCTGTGTATGAAAAAAAATTTTTTCATTTGGAGCTTGCACGATATTTAGCGCTTTTTGAGGAGTTTTTTATCTTTACAAACACGGGTGGGAACCGAAAATTGAACTTGTGGCGCGTTACGAAGAAATTTCTGTGGGAATGAAATATATGGAAACTTACAGAAATTGGAAATGATTTCAGAAAATGATAATAATTATTGTGGTTCGAAGTAAATTCCATTTAATTGCAGAAACTGCAGCATTTGTAAAAATTGAGGAATCAAATTTACTTTCGGAAGAGTAATTGAGTATTATTATGAATTTGATAATACAAACTATTAAAAGTTTTCCATATCTAAAGAAACTCTACTTTATTCATAAAAGTTGTCATTATTTTTAAACTTTTTTCAAGTATTTCAGATTTTTGTAAAAAATAGAAAAAATGACTTTATTTTATAGATATTTCGAAAAAATATAACGGTAAAATTCTAAGGATTTCGAATAAATTCTGGAACATAATGTAATAATTTTAACGAAATCGATTGATTCCTGAAAATTTTTTCAAATAGACTCTTTATGGTTTTTAGAAAATTTGAAAGTATTTCGAAATCACATTTGCGAAAAAAATACGATTAGAAATTTTCCTAATTTCTTCGGTTCCAAACAGTGACCAAACCACACAGAAAACGCGACATCGTGGTCTAGATGACAACGAATTCTTCTTGAAAAAAAAAAACAAACAAACAAACAAACAAAAACAAAAAAATAAATCTGAAAAAACACAGTTACTCTATCTCTTTTAGTTTAAATTAGTTTAGAAGTGACTATTTTAATCAGTGATTACGATAAATAGACATTGACTAATAATAAATAAATCACAATTGTTTTTAATATGAACAGTTGAATATAACAAGCAAAACTGAATTTTGTAAAATCGCAGGAATAAACTTAAAAGTTTTCGATTTTCTGTACTATTTTTACTATTTTCACAAATTTGCTATTTTTCCTAATTTTTTACTATTTCATGAATTCATTTATTTAATAATTATATATTATCCTTAATTATATATTATGTAATTATATAATTATATTCATTTAATAATTTATTTAATACATTTAATATTTTAGTACTATTTTTTCAAATTTTATAATTTTATTTTAATATAAATTTATTATTAAAGTCGTTGAATATATTGAGTTTAAACAAACAATTTAATTCTGTAAAATTGTAAGGATTAGCTTCAAAATGTTTCTACTTCTGAATAAATTACACGAAATCTTTAAATTTCATTTTGTGAAAATCTAAATATCTGCTTGAATTATTATTTGTTGCAAAAAATGCTCATCATTTTCTCTAAAAGCAATCATCAATTTATTTACATAATTATTACAAAATCTGATAACTATTTTATTATATCCTAAAACGTTGATTTTCAACAACAAAAAATCATACTATTTCTCAAAAATATACATAATGGTTGTAAGTGTATTAGATAAAATTTTTCAATGAGAAAAGAATGTTTTTTTTTATTCATTTTAATCCCAAATAAGTGTTCATTAAGTAGAATTCATTCATTTGTGTAGTTTTGAAAAATCAAAACTTACTATAATAAACCATATTTTTTACATTTATACAGTCCTACGATTTTCCAACTATTTGAAAACAACCCTGACAGCATAAAACACACTTTTCGGTCATTCGTGTTTGCAAAAATCAGATATATCAATCATGTATACATCTTTGCACATTCCCATAGTTGAAATTTTATTGTCTGACTTGCGATGTACCATTTATTGCACAATCAAAGACAAATCGTGTATCAGCCAGTCGGTTACTTGTGAGTGTGCTTTCAATGAACTTTTTTTGAGCCAACAAAGACGTTGCTCTGTTTGATGCATGAAAATGCCATGAATGCAACATGTAAGTCAGCATCAGAAACTTGCTTTTGAATTGCGAAATGATGCCAAAATCAATGCATTTTTTACATCGCTCAAACATTGCACATTCATTATGCTGGAATTGGTATACTTGAGCCAATCTTTTTCTGCAAAAAAAACCCAGTTGATGCATTCTGCAATTATTGAGAGTCATAAGTTCAGCTGATTGCTCAATGATGTTGATGTTGCAAAAAATGTACGATGATGCTTTTTTTAACTTTCATCTCAAAGCTCATTCAAATTCTGTCAATCATGATGCAGCATTGAATGTGCAAAGATGTCTACAACAATCCTATCTAAGTCGTACATTTACAGTTTTTCACTACATTTTCAAAAACATCTTTCGACATTACAGACCAGTCAAATTCATCATTCCTGAATTAGTCAAATCCGACTTATTCGTACTGAGAGAGCATTTATTCTGTAGAAAACGCTGTTATGAAAGAGTTTATGTATATTTGGAGAATTTTCTCGCGATTGGTGGGATCGATGGAGCCGCGTTACAGGTGGATGACTTTGTAGGGAGACGTCGAACGCGCTGAAGAGGTCATTTCGGCGGGGCAGCAGTTGCTTTCCGGCCGGCATCCGTGCCCGGCTGACGTCGTCGAGCCCAAATGCGCGGAGCTTCAAAGGGTTTGCACGATCCTCGGCCAGCGTCTGGAAAAGCGACTTCATACCTTGACCAAGTGCAGGGAACTCACGGAAAATATTGAAAAGGTAAGGCGAACGAATTTGTTCATCATTAGAAAAAGTGAAGCTTATTTTAAGATGCATTCAAATTAAGGCACGTCTTGGAATTTGAATAGGATCTTGAATTTCGTACATGTTTGAATGTGTTTTCAAGCAAGCAAGTCTTGAATCAAGAGGACGTGTCTTGAATCAAGAATGATTTCCTCAAGTTATGGTTTATTTTTTTAATTTAAGTCGTGTCCTGATTTGGTTACGTATTTAAGTAAGATGGAATTTTTAGAGTGATCGAAGCTTGAGTTGAAGAATTGTGATTGATTTCAAATTCGTCCTCTTTATAAATACATCTGGCAAGACAGAATAAATGTAAATTCAGCCAAAAAGGACAATTAATATTCTTTATTCATTTGACCGACGTTTCGTTCCGGATGCAGAACATTCTCAAGGTCG
>JAPYZL010161178.1:0-13501 GCA_030522825.1 Platygaster orseoliae
TCTAACAGAATGAGTGCTAATCACTATAGATAACGATCAAAATTGAAACTTTTAATTTGTTTTTTACGTATTCGAAATTATTGATGGAAACGATGATTCTAACGATCATGTTTTGTGACAAAATTGCCATAGTTTTTTACTGATGAATCACCTGCAGACACAATAGAGGTAGAAAAGCAGTCTTAACTAATGTTCGACCTTAAAAATTATGCATATTGCCATTTATTCATAAAATAATTTGTTTATTCTGTCTTAGTTTTCAGTTGAAAATGGCTCTACATTTTATAGATCACTTGTTTCATATATACAGTGTCATTATTACAAATGACAATACTAATTTACATAGAAAATATCAGAAATACCACAAAAACTGCAACAAGTTATAATAATTGAATGTCATTTTAATTGGCAACTTCAAGTGATAACTTTATTCGAAAATTGAAAATGGAAACTGTAGAGGAAATTCACACTAGAAACTCTAATAAATAATAAGTCACACATGTTGCTGTAAAAAAAGCTCGAACAGCCTTCAAAGTAATTCTAGAAAAGTGAAGAAAACTTGGAGTATTTTTGAAAAAACTGCATGTTGATCGAAAATGCTAAGGAAGAGATGATTTTTACAGTCGAACTACAGAATATAGCATTTTAAAACAAAACAAATGTTTAATCACAGAATGTGTGGGAAAGTCTCAAACTAGATAAAAACTTAAATCACAAGTTAGAAGAATGTAATAAAGAAATCGTAACTTTTTTCAGAATCTAACATTCGGAAACGTACCAATTTTTACCGTCAAAAATAATACCGTAAAACATAAACACATTTACGAACCAAACTTGAAAATGAACGAAAAAATTATATTAACAAAAGTTTGAAAATAACTGTTTTTCATGCTTCAAACTACAGAAAACCAAGTTCTCTTCTTCGGTGAAATGTTTTTTTTAAATCAGTTTTCTAGAATTTTTTCCAGTTTCTCTAACTTTTCCGAAATTTTTGAAATTTTTCTTATTGTCGTAAAAACTCTGCCGAATATGGTAAGTTTTGAGCAGTCAAAATTTTTTAATTTTTTATAGATGTTTGTGATTTCTTGTCATTTGTTTTCAGTTTGTAGTGCCTTAATTTTTTTTGTAGTTTTTTTCAGTCCTACAAAATGTCACATATTGAAAAATATGATAAAACTTTTCTTTGTATCAATTACATAAAATAATGTGCTGTTTTTTAGCTTTTCGTAATGGTTGTGCGTTCTGCGAAATTCGACTTGTGCTGATTTACCGCAATCTAATTTTTTCAATTTTGTTTTTCAGAAAATTATGACTCTTAATAAGAACCTACATCTTTTTTTAACTATCATTCGACCTAAGTAAATTTACTTATACAAAAATCCAGACTAAAATTTAAAACCTTACCTATCTGTCATCTTACTGGAAAACTAAAAAAATCCTCTAGATATAGAATTTTTTCAAATTCATTTATTCCTGTTGGTATTCGTAATCCAAAAAACCCAGGTCCTTCAACCATCTCTTCATTGCAAATCAGCAATTTTATCTCATGCAAAATCTGAGCTTCTAATAAGTTCAAAACTATAAAACTTGAATAATAATGCCAACAAACAAATTCCAAAATTTGATCAACTTTTTTTCTTAACTGGCTACAATTCTCACAAATATTAAAAATAAATTGGATGTCTTAAATAAGTGTCTCATCACTCCTCTATACCCAAAAATTCACTATAAACATAAATAAAAAAATTGTAAAACCATTCTATCATAGATCAATTTAAATCCGAACCTTCGCGAAACCCTTCAACTACAAAAAATTCTCGCCCATTTTCACAAAAACCCAAAAACTACAGAAAAGACATGGAAGAAACTTACGTTTTGCCGATGTTTCGGAATCGGAAAGGAGCGTTAGAAAAAGCACAGTCAGCACAAGAAAAGATCTCACGCCGAAAATGGAGTCGAGCGCAGTATTTCTCATGCCAGAAAAATCAAACGACTTTGGAATATTCGATCTGAAACTTTCTAGTTAAGAAATTGGAAAATTCAAGCGGGAATTCAGCAATTATAGTTTCTAACTGGGCCAGGAGAAACGATCAACAGATGATTCTGCGTCGAACAAGTGGTTGTAAATGAACGCCCTGTGGGTCACGCAGCAGGTCTTTTGCAGGATCCGGCGCAGTTGAAGGCAGGGTGTTATAGGTGCTGAAATGTCGGGAGGAATTTAAAACATAAAAGCCGACTTTACAGGTTGATCTCAATTAAACGCTGCGAAATCCATTACCACGACATAGGCGTGGCTTAAGAATTTACCCTAAGAAATCCCAAGATTGCATAAATTTGAAGTAACGTTTCAAAAAGTAATCAGAAGGTCAGTCCAAAAAAGTTTGTGGAATATCAATTATAAAAATATAAACACGATATAATTGACAAATATCATGCTCTCTAAATCTCAATCAGTCATATTTCAATTAATTGAATCTGTCACTGATGATTTGTTTGAAAAATCTGTTCTCGCCATATTGACAGATTTGTCAGTAAAAACGTCACTGATTGAATCTGTTGCAATTTGCAAATCAATCGAAATTCCACAGCCCTATAAACAAACGTTACGTTGGAATATATTTCTTTGATATTACCGATTAACTTATTGTATAATAAATGATTGTGCCATTTATTCTGGAATCTATGAACATACGCTTGTGAAATTTGGTCGAAATTAACAGACAAAAAATGAAACGATAAATGAAAAATAATTAATTTATTAATTAAAAAAAAACAGTTCAACATTTTTCGGAATGAAATACTTTATTATTAGATAATTAGTAACAAAATTATAAAAAAATTATTTTAATTTTTTTTATCCGACAATATGTTGTTTTAAACGAGTAATGATTGAAATTTCAATAAAATTTTAAAGTATCAATATTTAGAATAATTTAGCTAGTAATTCATGAAATCTTAAGTAATTTATTAAACAATGAATTAAGAAATTATCATATACTCTTTGATTGTTTTTTATTTCGTTATAAAACTCTTAATATTTCTTCCATTTTTGAATCTACCAATTATTTCGTCATTTATTAGCTTCATAATTCATGTGTCGATTAAAGAAATTTTTTTAATGAACTCTCATTTTTCGTTGAATATTGGAAAAATATCGTAAATTAAAAATTTCCGAAAATGTTTTGACTATAAATATTTAGATGTTTAAACTATTTGAAAATAAATAAATTAGTATTACACTGTGCAACAAAATTTAAGTTTGAAAAAGTTGATGAGCTCTTATTAGCGAAAATCGATAGTACATGGCCCCAAACGCATATATGTCGGAGCATTTTCGGAAGTTAGCTCTTGTTTACGAGTAATTAATTATTAAAAATTCTAAATTAAAAATCGTATAGCTCCTTCAATTTTCATACGATTTTAGAAACGAAAAAAGGAAAATCGCTCTTTTAAATTGAGGAACCTTTTTTTGCTGAAAAATTGGCGTGAATTTGCATTTTTTTGCAATTTTTTGCAAAAATTTTAGCATTTTTTTGAAATAGCTTGCAAAAATTTTCGCAAAGTTGCATTTTCGGGAATAATAATAATTAATTACTTAAAAAAAATTTCATAAACTTTAATATTTTATAAACTTCCATATTTTAAATGAACATTTATAAAAATTTTAATAAAAATGAATAATTAATGACTTTTTCCCGAAAATGCAACCTTGTAAAAATTTTCGCACACTTTCAAAAAAATGCAAAAAATTTTGCAAAAAATTGCAAAAAATGCAACTTTCCGCAAATTTTTCAGCAGAAATATGTTCCCTAATTTGAAAGAGCGATTTTCCTTTTTTCGTTTTTAAAATCGGATGACAATTGAGGGAGTTATACAATTTTTAATTTAGAATTTTTAATTAATAATTACTCGTAAACAAGAGCTAACTTTTGAAAATGCTCTGACATATATGCGTTCGGGGCCATGTACTATCGATTTTTGCTAATGAGAGCTCATCAACTTTTTCAAACTTTAATTTTGTTGTACAGTGTTATAGAAAAATAAAAACTATTGTCAAGTCAGGAAATCTCGAACGCCTGGAAATGATAAAAATTTGTTTCATGTAAGGACAAAAAGGAATTTTCTTAACAAAATAGAAAGTTTTACTGATTTCTTAAATTAGAGTATCTTTTTCTTAAAATGTTAATAAAAATCTTCGAAAATCGATAATAATCTAAAATGCCAACGAATACGATAAACTTTCCTTTTTTAATATTTTGATGCAATGATTTTCAATTTCAAGGTAACAGCTTTATTTTTTCAAGATAACAGATTTCATCTATGTACATGACAAAAAATTGAGTCAACTTGTGGTGGTAGAGTTCTGTCAAATGTAATTGTCAATCTAACTGATTCGACCAGTCAAATTTAACTGATTCGCTGTTGCCGCATTCCTTTTAATTGAACCTGTCAGATTTAACTGAAAATCTATCGTATTATGATTTAGTTTTAGAGAGTACGCATGTGTCAATAAATAAAATGTTAATAACTATCATCTCCCATGAACATGATATAATGATTTTTCCCAGTTTTTCCCTGTTTTCAAATTAGATTCTATACAGACGCTTGTTTTCAAAATCATTTAAATTTGTTTTGTCAAAAGTTGTGTTATGCACGAAAAGGCATTGGATCATATCAGAAATAAAAATCAAAATGGCGTAGAATTGCCCTGAAAATTATTAAAAAGTGTCAGCAAAAATTTCATAAATACTATTTTGCACCAACCTGCTGATTATGAATAATTATATCATTTTCTTTTGAAAAATTCTGAAATTACTGCTTGCCTACGGCATTGCATCCTGGAAACAAACTTGGAGGTACGAATTTACGAAACTTGCTTCGTTTGAACATTTACGATCATACGCATCATACGCGAAAGGAAAGAATTTTCACATTCTGAAGTGATAAATTATTAATACACAGCTCGGCATGTGTTACATAATAGCAAAAAACATTCAACGATGCAATTTGGTACAGATTTTTAATTTATCATGTTTCTCCGAAGGAAAGTATTACATAGTAAAAAATAACTTGCCTTTGAGAATTCATTATTTTATTTTTGAAAAATATTGCTTAATATAAATATACAATTCACTTTTTACAAGTTTTTTTAAACATAATTATCTACTTTGTGCACCATACATGAATAATATAAAGAAAAATTCGCTTGCAGTTATACTTAAGTTGAAATAATATATACCTACTATTTTGAAAAAATTTTAAGTTTGTTCTTCATCAAAAAGTTGTAGCTCTTCATATCGTCTTTGACTAAAGACTTTGTTTTTACCTATAAAAACTTTGCCTGATATATTCGCTGTATAATATGTTAATTTAAATAACCTCTCAGGCAGAGAAAGTAATAGGAAGCAATAAAGAATTTGGTGCGAACCCTAAATACAAACAATATCGCATTAAAATCTCACATTGTGGGAAAGGCACTCTATTGTCTCAATATTTTACACTTCTATATTCTCTACCAGTTTTTTTTCGAAATGCTGTTTAATTAAAGGGACATTATCAGCATTTCGCTTTTATCAGTTTAAGCATGAAAAAGTTGCAAGAAAAATACCCATCTCAGGTCGACCGTGTGCAAAGTTTTCATTAAAATCTTGGCCCACTTTCCGGATAAAAGGATTCGTTTTGAATGAAGGGATGTTTAGTAAAAGTTGCGAAACTTGGTGGAAATGTTCAATTCAAGGGAATATATACTGGGTATTGGAACAATATTTCTTGTGGAATACAATGAAAAATGGTAGTAGAAAAAAGGGACTGATTGTTTTTATAGTAAAGCATGAATACTTTTTGAACTAAGGGGTTACTCTACCATCTTTTCAAGTTTAAAAAACATCACAACACAACACAACACAACACAATTTTTTTATAGAAAAATTTATTGAAAATTTTCAGTCTGTTTATACATTAAAGATTAGGTTTAACACTTTCAAATAATGTTTTTAATTTTTATTTTGTGTGGAAAATCTTGGCGATCTAGCTGCCTAGATAGTTGACCTTGCTGAAAACTGGTTGACATGATTTAAAAAAAACTATTCGCACGATCGAGCTCAAATTTTGAGGGAATATTTTAGACATGTACAGCTATAGCCGGTAGCAGAATTTACTATGTTTTTTTAAACAATATAAGTTGAAAAAAAGCGTTAAAAACATTCAAATGTAAACCATTTTGTTATTTTTGATCGAATTTTTTTTATTGAGGTACCGGCTATAGCGGCAAGGTTTATCTTTAAGAATATTATAAACTTTTTGTTTTCAGGCTCTTGAAAGTGGAGATATCGTGTCAACCAGTTTTCAGCAGGGCCAATTTTAGGCAGCTAGATCGGCAAGATTTTCCACACAAAATGAAAATGAAAAACATTTTTTGAAAGTGTCAAACCTCTTCTTTAATGTATAAAACGACTTAACATTTTCAATAAATTTTTCTATGAAAAAATTGATGTTTTTTAAACTTGAAAAGATGGTAGAGTAACCCCTTAATTTTAAAAAAAGGGAAAAAAATACTGCTTCCCTGGCGAAAACGGAAGGACCGTTGGCAGATCTCAGCTTTGTATGACTAAGTAGCGCTTCTTCTTGATATAAAAACATTGATAATTTATTAACTGTGTACAATTATCAAACAATTGTAACGTTAATTTTGTTTCAAAAATAGAAAATCAAAAAGCGATAAAAAATGTACGATTATTTACAAAAGAAAATTATTAAGTCTGTAAAGAAACACGCCAAATTTATTGAAAAATACAGTATTATATGAATATCAACATAATTGATAACTCATTTATTGTAGTAGTGAATCACAGGCAAGCGAAATGATTTTAAGAAATTATACAAGGAGAAAAATTTTTGGTTACAGCAACCATTGATTTAGTAAAATATGAGCCCACCAAAGTTTTGGTTAGTACAATTAAAATTTTAGATATAATAACCAAATAGTTGGTTATTGCAACCAAAGTATCAGGCATTAAAATTAAGCATTAGTTGCTATAACACAAGTTTTAGTTGTAGTACCCATAACTTTAGTGGGTCCATATTTTACTAAATCAATGGTTGCTGTAACTAAACAATTTTTCTCCGAGCAAAATTCGAAAAGAAATTTAAGTAGAAAATATATGGATTCGTTGGTTTCGCCGATTTCTCTTTAATTTCGTTAAATAATTAGAGAAATTATTTCTAAAATACAAGTATTTTTCATTTGTGGCTAAAAATCGATTTTTTTGCAGAATTCATGATTTTCGATCTTGCTGTCATCAAGTTTGAAATAATCTCATTTTTGTTGAAAAAACTTGTTAAAATTATTATTTCTAATTTGAAAAGTTATAGAGATCAGTCATTTTTTTTATTGTTAAAAATTCTACGAAATTTCTGAATCATGAATTGTGAATTTTTATCAAGCATTGCTGAATCATGAAAAAAAATGTGTACAAACTTTTTGAGTCGAAAATTTTCATGCTGCATTATTTTCTTTGTAAAAAGTCACTGTCATAGAAATTTCATAGAACTTTCATAGAAAACTATGAAATTTCTACGAAAATCCAAATAACTCGTAGTTTTATGTAACGTATGCAATTTATTAAGGAAAAAATGATATTTATTTGCTTGATATCTATTTGCCATTTTAGAATTGTTTATTATTGTTTTCACGTATACTTTTTTTCCTTGCAAATCAGTTTACTGATTGAGGTTTTATCATGTCAAATACAACAGATAAATAGTACGCTTAAAAAATGATAAAGTTCACCAAATATCAACGAAAAAACCAATTAGGCTCCTACCTTATGAGTTCTTTGAATTTTCTTACAAGTTTCATAGAAATTTTATGAATTTTATGAACCAAAACTTTATTTTTTATTCTTGCCTTTTATTTTTGATTTTAAATAAAACTACCCAATTAATCATTCTTTCGATGTATTCATTTAGAAATGTTTATTTAAAAAAGAAAACTTCAATGTGTAAAAATATTTCAACAACAAAAAATCCCCTTTTTATTAGTGAGAAAACGAAACTGAAATGTATCTATTTTCTAATTTTTCGTCCTTTTTAACATACGAAACAAGGATTTTGGGGTTGTTTGGCTGACACATTTCGCCGTGATAATTTTCAAATTCGCGATAGAAATGTCAACTTTTACCCGTGTAATTGTTTGAAAGGAGTAATTTTTTAAGTAGTGGAACAGTTTTACAATAGCCAAATGATTGAATTTTTCTCAAATCGGGTTTTAAGAACTGATCCATTTGAGACAACTATTGGGAAGTTGCATGGAAAAAAAAAAAAATTTGGCGACATATGTATCAATTATTTTCGAAAAAAAATCGATACGTATTCTGAAGTTTCTTTGAAAAATAATTATTTTAGAAGATACGTGAATTTTCAGTTTCGTATACATAGATATACTGAGCATGCAAATGACATCATATAGTTAAAATGACGTCACGTCATTATACTTCTTAAAACATTGTGTTTCCGTCAATTTTTAAGATATGACAAAAAGAAAAAAATACGCGTCTGATATTTTTTGATAAACTAACGTATCAGCAGTAAAAAAATTAATGCAACTTCCCAATTGGTGGACTATAAGACTATCTTTAGTCCTCACCACACGTTTTCACCAGGGTTTTGCGCACGTGAAACAAATGTTTTCATTCATACGAGGAAACTTTCGTTTTCGTGGATGCATAATAATGGAAACCGATGCTCGCTCCATAAACCTAGAAATCAATGTAACCGATGATGGAATTACACCGTGATTATCGCGAGTTTCAGGTCATCTATAAACTGGTATGGGTAACAGTTTTTACATTTCCAACGGTACTCCACAAGTTTCCGCAACCGTGATTTTCTCCCACCGTCTTCTCCATGTGCATCGAGCACGATGAGGCTTTGATGAAAATCATACAACATACTTCCCCCGACCCTCAACTATATCCGATGATGCCACAATGCTCTGAAATCACGATTCCGCGGGTTCCCACATAATTGCCCATCGACACACAAAACTAATCCAACATGGTCATAGAACAAATTTCCAATGCTATAACTAGAGTCAGGGTTGGCTTCAAGGATCAGGATTTCACCCTGAATTTTTTATTTAACCATAAAAAAAATTGTCAGAAATTGTCACAATTCATATTGTACAGAATTAACAGGTTTTCCCGGCAAAACACGCGAGTACAAAAATTTTTCAAATATTCCCATGCATGGACGCAACGTGGAAAAATTCAATTATCTGCGTATCTCTAATAAGTGCAAATCCGCCGCGACTTCGCTGACCGTAAAATTTTATTTGACCAAGATTTTATCTCAGTGATTATATAGCTGTACGCAAAAATCGAAAAAAATATCAACTTCTCTTTGGGTTGGAAAAATAACCGTTTAAGATAGACTAAGGATTGAAATTGAAATGCCGAGTCGCGGCAAAATTCCTGTGCTATCAATAAAAGCATCGACATTTCTAACATGATAGCTTCTAAAAGCTGCGTCACTTACACCATGACATTATGGATTATTATGCAAATGGCGCACTAAATAACCCGCCGATCTCTTTCCAGTCGAAATTGCGAATTTCGTTCTTAATGAAAATGTCGCGTCAAGCAAGGCTTTCCTTTTCAAATCACAACTATTCGTATTCACTTTTTTAGAATTAAAATAACAAAACAAAATTAATGGAAGGAGACTGGTTTGAGGTGAATTCCATTATGCGCATGCATAATGTAGGCGGAAGGCCGTTCAATGTTTTCGACAAATGATATCATCAGCCAGAGCAAGGACGCCGACCATGACGCATTTTGAGAAAAAATTTTTTTTGTTTCTACTGTTATTTAAAACACTAAAATTTTGGAAATCTTAAACCGTGCAACGTTCCGTAAGCAAAAATAGGAAAATAAATCAATCAATCATCTCTCGAAGCCAAATTTGTCGATTTTTTCATCGATATTTCAATCTTTATCGGGTCAAAAAAATATCAAACACTCAACAAATCAATTTTGCATCTAACTTGTATAAACTTGCATATTCAAAAATTGTGTCCTTTAAAAGTGATTAAATTAGCAAGGAAGGTCAAGACAACTTGTGTCAATAAATCAAATCAACCAGTTAAAAAAAGAATAAAAAGAGCTTTTCAAAGTAAAACGTTATCATCAAAACATATCGAAAACCAATTAAATCACTTTTCCCAAACATTATCACTGTTTTCAAAAACATTCAAATATCCGTCATAGATACAACTTAATTATAACAACTAATTTTAGAAAAATTGTTGGCTTTGCCCTCAAATCGAAAAAAAAAATCCTGAAATAAGTAAGAGTATAACTTTGAAAAAGATCTGATTCTCAGTAAATTCTAAATAAATCTTGCAAAAAACAGAAACTCATTCTGATGTTTTTGTACGTTCACTCAACACTGAGAGAAAAATCTAGTACCTACAGTGGCGCCGGAACAGGGGGGGGGCAGGGGGGTCAACGGCCCCCCAAAATTTTCTTTGGGGGGCAAGCAATGCTTTTTGCCCCCCCCCCCCAATTATTATGGTTAGCGTCGAAAATTGAATTTTGAATTATGTCATTCTCTTGAAGAAGTACGTTCGAAAATTTTTCAAGGTTCGCTCTATAGAAAAATGATGAAAAATCCAAAAAATTGTCGTTATAAAACATACTGAAAAAGTTGCCAGTTTTTGCGAAGAAATTTTTGAAATTCAGGAAAAAAATCATTGCCTAGCATTTTGATAAAACTGATAGAATTTCGAAAAAGCTCAGCAATTAAAAAAATTTCAATAGTTATCCAAGAAACTTTGTATTTTTGTATGTAATTTCGAAAAGCTTTACGTATACTTCAATCACATAAGTTTCAATTTTTTTGTGTTTAGTTTAAGTATGATTCATGTATGGGTTTCAAAAAAATTGCAGAACGTTTGTAAACTACAAAATGTAACAAACAAACGCTAAAAATGCTTGAAAATTTGAAATTTTTTTATTATTTAAGTTTTTCTCAGAATTCTCAGAACTCATGTAAGAGTAACGAATTTGATATGTACAGTAGACCGATAAAATTTTTAAGTATGTCGGAACTCTCAAATATTTAATTTTTTATGAAAAATATAGTAGCTATTTTTAATTATAATTTAAACAGTGGCGGATCCACGGGGGGGGGGTTCGGGTCTGGACCCTCCCCCCTTTGGGGAAATAAATGATGTTATTCGTATATATATATATATATACACGAAAAAAGATATACAATTTTACGTCATGGACCCCCCCCCCATACAAGAGAAGATAAACAATTAAAAACTTTTTTCACAGTTTTTCGAGATTTGAGAACATCAAAACATTTTGGAAAACACAAGCAATGGTCATATGTAAAAAAACACAAAAACTGCTGTAGACTGCATTTTTTTATTCTCCTAAAGTGTAAATATTTTTGCATCGTATAGTATATAATTTTTACCTAACTTTCAAGTGAAGTAAAATTTAAATTTTACGCAGTTTTCCTTGTTATTCTAGATCTTATACGATTCCAAAAAACTTTATATTATTTGCGAAATTTCATTTGAAATTCATTAGATTCCTATGAGGCAACAAATTAAATTCTTCCATGTTTTCTGAAATCTCAAGAGTAAGCTATATAAGTTATCGAAAATTTATTAATTTGCGCTTGTAGGTTTTCAAAAAACATAAAAGACTCTGGAATTTCTTCTCAGTTTTTTGAAATCTTATAAGAGTGACATACAAGATTTTAAAAATTTGTAAAAGGCCGTAATAAAATTTTTGAAATTTTCCCGAGTTGAAATTTTCAGTGAGGATTTTGAGTATAATTCAAGGATATTGAAGAAATCAGTCGATCGATTGAATTTCAATCGATTTTAAATTATTGCGAATAAAATAAAATATAAAATTATAATTTTTTAAAATTATTATTAAACTTTCAACATTAATATTGATCTATGTATTATTGTCATTTTTATATTCGTGTAATAATTCAACAGTATGTTGCCATAAAATAGAATGATAAAGTTAAAACAATAATGATAATCGAAATATATATAAACAAAGTTTTTGCCCCCCCCCCCAAAAAAAAAAAATTTTGTTCCGGCGCCTCTGAGTACCTACTTTTTACTAAAAAATATAGTAATGTGCGTCGAGATTAAATATAGTAAATTTTACTACATACAGTATTCTATTATTGAAAATATTCGTATTGTATTTACTAAAGTGAAAAATAAAATATGTTTTGTATTTTCTACTATGTATCAACTTACAATTGCGATATTTAACGTTTTATTAAACTGCATGGTAAAGATAAATATATTTATGACACTAAATGTACTATAATGCACGAAAAATCAAAATAATATAGTAAGTTTTATAATATTTATAGCACAAATTACTAGGATTTTTTCTTAGTGTAGAAACTTGTTTGAATTTCAGGGCCTCCCTTGCGAGAAAATCCTACTACCAGTAGGATTTTTTCGCAAGGGCTGTGTCATCGTTTATTCAGTTGTTCAATTTTTAACGAACTTGCTCTGAGAAAGAAAATCAGTACATTCTGAAATAAATATATGGTAAAAACAAATTAAATATTGTGAATTTTACAATAATATTGCAAATTTTATTATTTTTATTTTATTTTTTACAATTTCGTATAGCGAGAATTGTTAGGTTGTACAAATTTCAATATGTATTTCAGTTTTTACTGTATATTTTGGGCAAATTTTTGATGGATAAAATACAAACTGTATTGTAAAAAATGTAATTTTCACAGTACTAGTATGCATGATTTAATATCTATATGTTTAACTAGTAAAACATTAAAATAAATATTTCACCTCTTATAATTTATGTTTTCCAAATCTACTATAATTTCAAATTTCATATATTTAGAGAAAATTGCGTATAAATATATGCGTCACTAAAACTCTTATCATATTGTATAAATTACAAATAAAAAACAATAGAAAACTTAGTGCATACAGAAGTTTTTACAACAAAACGTTCAAAATCATTTAACAATATATTTACTTTAAAATATAGCAAAAAAAATGCAATGTTTCTCACTGATTCTAGAGTACAATACAATATTGTAAAAATAACTCACTATCAATTCTCAGAAATAATATGTTAGGTGCAAAAAGTAAAATAGAACAATCAAATTTTCGCAAAAACCGAATTTTCAACATATGAATTGAATACGTTAAAATTGATACAAAACATGTAGCTTAAACTCGTACAAAACTCTAAATACTTCAATTTATATGATGAATTGAATGATAAAGTCATTAAATTACATACAATTATTCCATTATATGTTCCATTACGTGATGTTTTATTCAGTCCCTAGCAAAGTATGGGGTCAGCACTTTTGATGACTAACTGCTGACCAACTGCTGACCAGGCGATTTTTCATAGAAAAATCAGTATTTTGATGAAAAAATAAATTCCACGAGCGCAATTCATTGCGCTGATGA
>JAPYZL010161213.1:0-10519 GCA_030522825.1 Platygaster orseoliae
CCTATGCGTATTTATGATATCTCCTATACCGCGAAGCTTTCGTCCACGGCTGCGTAGCATAGCCACGTTACTTATGCCGCAAAGGAGGGAGTACCCCTATTAAAACATAATACGTACGTATTGCCCGTATACGGCATAGCTGCGATCTGCGCTTAACTCTACCTATACCGCATATAGGGAATTCACCTATGCCGCACCGCGCGGCTCGAAATACTACCAGCATACGGCTCTCGACTTTGCGGCATAGCGCGGCGAACTAGATTCTCGCTCCAGGAGCTATACTTTTTTTTCAGTGTAGAAAATTTCATTGAATTTAAAAGATGTAAATACCATCTAATTGGTGGCTCTTACAAATTTTGTTGTTTTGTCATTATTTTTTTTTACTTTTCTTCTAGATGATATTATTTATATTTTTGATAAAATGAACATTTTATCAAACTTTTATTTATCAAACATCGATTTCAGTTACTACTTCTGTCATACTGTTGAGTGCAGCGCTACAGAAAATGGAAAAATCACTTTCTAAGGGCCAGGAAATTCTCGTCAAAGTTCTTTTGAAATATTCGATTGCTCTTCTACGACGCTCTTATCTTTTAAAGGCAGGCGACAGAGCAAGTCAAGTGTCGCCCAATATTCACTTGTATAACGGCAATACAATAAGTTCTCTTAGTTCTGCTAGATATAAAAAACCTAAATATATATAACTATAACTAAATTAAATAAAATAAATAAATATAATAACATTAACTACAACTTCAGTTAAATATATATAACAAGATATATTAAAATTTCTAATAGTAAAAAGTAATCTGACTTGTGTTATTTTTCGTAGTATTGTCACATTCGATTGTATTTATTTTGATTATACTTTCTAAATTTTGTGCGATTTCTCATAACTTTTAGTAAGTGTTTTGATCTTTTTTCTAAAATTTCATTAGATATCAATGTTTTTTTTTTTCACTTCATATTTTTCGAGTTCTATTAACATTCAAATTTTTTTCTCACTAAGGAAGAAAAGTTGATAAATAATCAGGGCGAGTTGATACGTCCTTGATTTATTTTAATTGAAAATTTTCAATTGAAAAATTTACTTGCAAACAGCGAAGAAGTAATACATCTTCAAAATAAAAAATAGTTAAAAATGTTCTGCATTTTATGTCTAATTATATTCGTTTAAAATTCAGTTTTGAATAGTTATTCATTTTCCTCGAAGAAATGAATATGCTTTCATTAGAATCGTTAGATGCCTCGACCCTTTAATCATGCATAAAACTAAGTTTAATTTCCACCCGAGCTGCCAGCGCAAAGTTCTAGTTTTTGCGCATAAAGAAGCATAGAAAGTTGGGAAACTTATAATGTAGCGTCGTAGGGAGTGTACAGAGCCCAATAAATTATAAAAGAGATTCTAAAGCGCACAGTTGACTCGGAGTTCGTTTCCCAGGAATCGCCTGCTTACAAGTCCCAGTACACTTTAAAGACGTTTCTTCATTTTCTATTCAGAAGAATAAAAATAGTCAACCTTTTAACAACGAAATATTGTGCATTGAAACTTGAATAAGTGAACAATCGTAAGACGATCTTCTATAAAAGGAAAACAAATATTTCTATCCACAAAATTAAGAAATAATGACGTCACTTATTCAGGTTCCGGTGTATGTTGAAGTAGTGTGAAGTGAAGTGATGTTGAAAATTTGGAATGTAATACGACGAGAGGAATATTCGAGATGAATTATGCATATCTCATCGTAAAACTGATTTTTTCGAAAATTTTGTCCTCAGTTCAATTTTACTTCGTTCTCGTGACATCGCGATTTAAGATGATTCACGTTTCTCCTCGAAAAACGACTTCCGCGATGCTGCCCTACCGAAGTTTTCTCGTGATTCTGGTCTTTTTTTGGCAGAATCGAGTTTGCATTGACGACATCTCATTGAAAGCACGAAATTATCTGCAGAATATGGAAGGTTAAGCGATCTTGATGATTTTTCAAGCACTCCAGGGAATTCGAATACGTAGCATTTAATGGATTTTCTTTAGAAAAATCTTCCCCTACTTTTTCATGTTTTTTATATGTTCTTTTTTTTCAATTGACGAATATTTTTAAATATTTAAAAAATTTTTTTTACACGTATGATGGTTTTTTACACTAATAAATGAATAGACAGAAATAGTTAATTTTGCATTTCATTCCATTTATTTTGGTGGATTTTTTTCGAAATGAGTAACCTTTATGGATGTTTTTTTTCGATCTTAGTACTTTCATTCGTTTTTTATTTGTGTAAAAACGAGTGAACGTTTGGATTTTTAATAGTTTTTTTGCAAAAAAATAAAAAAATTACTAAGGTTCAGGTTCTGATGAAAATTATCTTTTGCTTCGCATTTAAAATTTGAGCAATTCTGAATATAATATAATTTTCTTTGTTTTAATAGTTCCATAATTGATAGTAAAATGATAAATTGTCTTAACTGGAATTCCTGGTTTCTCAACTTCTTTATCCAACTTTAGAGACACTCATAATTTTAACATCATTTTTAAAATTTAATATCTCTAGAACACTTGGATTTCGATATTTGTAAATAAAAAAAACGAAAGTCAACAATTTACGAATTACACACAAAGATTCAAATTTAGTTGAATAACCAGGCAGTTTTTTTCCTGCAAATTTCTCAACTGTGTTGAGTTTGATATAAAAATATAAATAAAAGAACAAAAATGACTATTTGTATGGTAATTGTTTCCAAAAGATAGAATAAGAGTAATATCGCAGAATCGAGGTTTTTATTTTGTCAGGACATTTTATGGTCCGAAAAAGGGAACGCCAGGGCCGTGATAAAAAGCTTTTTAATATACGGTAGCAACTCGCATTTCACGTGGTCGACGCTGCAGTCGTTTGCAACATAATGTACTTGGTCTTTGCCTACGTTAGTATATGTGGTTGGTGGCACCGCCTCGAAAATATTTTCATTATAAATAGCTTCGAACGCTATCTGGTTTATTTTTACGTCCGCGCAAACCAATCTATGCAACTACACGCGTATAAACAAATGTGAACATCGTTTCAACGGCTCTAACTTTGTTTCGAGATTCCAAGGAATTTCCATAGCGATCATGACGGTCATAGTAATAAGCTATTCAACTTTTGTTTTGTTTTTTACATTATCGTACCATGTTAAGTTTTCAGAAATAATACATTTTATTTTTGACGTTTCAATATCAACTGGTTTTTCGTCACAATAAGTATGATGATTCACATGATAAAAAAAATATCTTGGAAAATGGTAATGGAAAACTCTAAAATTCAGAATAATTTTTATACATTTTTTCAGGTTTTTTGGTTTTTTATCTCTTCACAAAAATACAGGTAATTAAAAAACAGTTGGAAATTGTAAATAATAAGTGTGGAAAAACTTCACAATATTCACTACAAGATTTCAGAAATTAAAATCATTAATATCTGAAAAGTTAAGTAGTTTATTATTTACAAAAACATAGATCAATAATATTTTAGTAATGAGAACTTTTAATTAAAATAATTTTCCAGTTCGATTTTAGGGGGAGGGGAGTATAATGCAAAATATTTTGATTCTTGCAAAATTCGTATCTAAAATTTAACACATGATCTAATAAGATTTTTTTTTGTTAGTTATAGAGAGTAAAAAATTTCGAGGTAATTTTTTAATTTGAGGAGATAAATGCTAATTATTTTTCGCATCCGTGCTCGGTAATGAAAATCCGACTATACGACAATTATGATCTGCTTTTGTCGTCTGACCTATTTTCGAGAATCTAGATCACTGGGTTCAGCAACCCTTTTCTTCCTGCAATGGCCTAATTCGTGCCCCCAACGCTCGCGTCGGCGCTTGATATCACTTATCCTTCCCCATTTTGAGTCGCACATTTTTTCCTGTGCACGTAATCCTTGTCATTTATTATTTTTTCGCAATTTAATTTAAACTTGCATTATTGTAATTGCGTTAAAGAACGAATTCCTTCTTTTTTTTTGCAGTACTTTTTAAAACTGCGAATGTAATTGTTGTTTGAACAAGTATCACGAAATTCCTACCGAGAATGAAAAAAAAGGAAGATGTGAAAAGTAGGTCAGTTTTTCAGTTTGAACGCGGGTTGTTTTCAATTTGCATGCAATTTCTTTACTTTTATCGTGTTTAATGATGAATGGTTAAAACAAAAATCGTGTTAGATTTGTTGAGTTTTATCTAAGATGAGTAATCTTGAAAAAATTCTGGAAACGAGTTTGACAGATGAGATGACGGCGTTTTTGAGTTAAAAAAGCTGGAATGTTTTGAGAATTTTACCTTAGGCTTGGAAAAATTTTTTAAACAATTTTAACAAACGAGCTCTTTGAACTGATCTTGTTTTTATTAATCGATCGACATGCAAATTTTTGAGTCCGAAACTTCTGTTATTGAGGTCATTTTTAATGACAGATAAAAACCGTATATTTTTCGTATTACAGATCATTAAATTCAAATTTTTGATATTCTAACTCCCTTACTTTTTTTTTAATTCTGAAGTCACGTTTCTAAGTTTTGAATAAAACTATAGTTAAACAATGAGTTTTTTGACGTTGAAATCATCTAAGTTATTTATCTCGAATTTTTCAATTCTTTAAATATTTTAATAGAATCTGATTTTTCCAAATGTAAATGAGAAGCTCATGAATTCTAAAATCTTCAATAACATCACTTTAGATTTACTACTTTTCTATTACTAGAGTCGTTATCCAATAATTCGGAATTTGTAAAATTTTGATTTGTTTTACTACGGCTTGATATACCCATTTCAAATAATTTCGTTACTCAATTCACACGTCATCATTTCTGAATTTTATAATCTTTTTATCATAACATTTTATTTTCCGGCATGAACATGGAAAATGGCGTTCCTAGTGACCTATATAGACCACTGCAAAGTAGCCACATGCAGCTCATTATGGAGAGGTCGAGAAAGAAAACAAATCCTCAGGCGAAATTGTCTTTCACGCTATGGTCGCAAAAGTAAATTTTCTCAAGGGCTCACTTTCGTCTGTGGCTGTTAATTGTTTGTGGGTTGCGTGTGACTACTTATGCGATGGTATATAGACTAAAAAAATTCCGAAAATTTCATGATATCGTCCATAAAGATACGGGTACATCAACAAACGAACCCCGCGAAGCAAACTAGGGCATTTGGCAATACTCATTGTCAGTCTCATCTCCTAGTGTATAATGCGATAGATATACAATCATTTTGAAATGTTTTCTCAAATTCGAATTAATAATCTTTCTAATTCGCACTACATCTCCTCGTTTTCAAAAATATTACAATCAACAGAATAAAATCTATGGAATGTCCCTGAAGTTCCAAACGTTAAAAAACAAATGAAAAAAAAAAAAAAAACGTATCCATTATTTCTTATAGTAAAAGTAATGTATGTTTATTGTTATTTATTAAATATTATTTTATTTTACGAACCATTTTACAGTTTAAACTGGAAAAGAAGTAGAAAACCTATGCTTTTTAATTTTTCGTTTATTTCTGAAACGTTTGGAACTTGAGACATACATGGAAAAAATCGTTCAAAAATTAAGTATAATCTGTTTCATTTATGAATACGATTTTGTTTGAAAAATTTTTTTATCAAAGTGAAATTTCACCATTGGGAAATAAGTGTAAGGCACGAAAAATATGCATAAACAAAAATCAGTGATCAGACTGAACCGAAATCTAAATTTTCCAAACATCTAAATTTTCTGAATGAAGCTGGTAAATTTTTTTAGTGCACTTTTTCAACCATGTAGCAAAAGAATACGAATAGTTCCAAGCATCGCTTCTCGCAAAAGTTCACGAAAAAAAAAGATATGCTGTAGCAGCAAAAAGATGTGTTATTTCAACACAACTTGACAGAACGAATTTTTTTGTTGCCTCAACAAATCTTTTTTGCTACCAGAGCAAAATTACAATGCAATGGAATTTTATGCATAGTAATTGTGCTTTGGCAACAAAATAATAAGCTACTGCTACAAATAAAATTCGTTTAGTCAAGTTGTGTTGAAACAGCAAATCCTTTTTTTTCGTGTAAATCTAAAAAGACAAAAGACTAATTTTTCTAATTTTTTTATTGTGATTCCTAGTAAAATTTTCATGTTTTTCATTCTAGACTGAAAAAATTGCACGAAATTTATGTTCAAACAACCACAATTTTTTTTTTGGAAACGATTACCGCTTGAAATTTCCTAAATAATCCTAAAGAATTATTTTCAACTGAAAAATCCTGGTGACTCAATGTGTAAACTGTCAATAGACAAAAAGGTTCATTTCTACACGGAGAGAAATGGTTTGGTTACAGCCACCATTGATTTAGTAAAATATAGATCCACCAAAGTTTTGGCTACCACAACCAAAACTTTAGTTATGACCACCAAAGCTTCTGTTATAGCAGCTAATGCTCAATTTTCATGACTAATCATCAAATTGCAATAACAAATAATTTGGTTATCATACCTAAAGTTTTGGTTATACTACCCAAAACGTTGGTGGGCTCATATTTTACTATATCAATGGTTACTGTAACCAAAAATTTGCTCTCCGTGCAATGTAGACGCATAAAAAATAGAAAAATTTTCAATGAACAAAATAACTTGCCTAAATTAATAAATGATGATAAAAAAGTAATAGTATAGGGGAAAAAATGATTTGCTGTATCTGTAAAAAAATATGCTGTTTCAACAAATTTGACAAGACGATTTTTTTCGTGGCCTCAACAAATCTTTTTTGTTACCAGAGCACAAATACTATGCAATGGAATTTTATACATAATGATTGTGTTCTGGCAACAAAATAACAAGCTACTGCTGCAAAAAAAAATTCGTTACGTCAAATTTTGTTGAAACAGTATACCTTTTTGATGCTACAGCAATCTCTTTTTCCCTTGTTCGCAAGTTGAAAAATCACCCCTGTGAAGTTGCGTTTCTTTCGATTTCTAGTTCCTCGTGAGTACATGAGATACATACAACCCCCTCCCCTCTTCTCCTCCACTTCGCTTCTTTAAGAACATCCTAGATGTGCCACGGGCAAATTCTTGTTTGGACGTTGAACAACGCGTCACAGAAACGTTGATTCGCGATTCGTCCAGGGAGAGTAGGTCGTTCCTATGGTAACCGGAAACCTAAATCGGACTTGCCATCTCCAGGGGGGAAGCAGTGCTACGCGTTTCGCTAAACTTCCAGCATCCCTACTTTTTTTTATTTTTTTTTGTTTCTCTCCCTTTTTCTTCCGCATTATCCGAGTTGTTACCCGCGATAACGCAAGCGACTTGTGACACCTTGCTTCCGTAAATTGCGAGATGCGCAAGTTCCTTTGAGGTCAAACTTTTACAGAAGCATTTTCAATTGAGTCCAGGGCAATTCGCGTCGGAGATTTTTTCGCAGGATGGGGGATTTTGAAAATTGATAAATGTATTTGTTAAATTTGAATTAGGGTCGAAATCTCCTGAATGGTCCTTGTATTTACACTGTTTTGTTTTGTTTTTTTATATGAATGGTTCGTATTTTCAAATATAGTTATTGAAGAGTGATTGAATGCTGTGAATTTCAACATTTTTGTCTGTGAAATTATAGTTATTTCAAAATCATGCATAAATAGATTTTATAAGATTAGATATGGAGTCAAAAATTATGATTTTGATCAGAAGGGAATACAGCGGTTAAGAAAAATAATATGTTTCATTGATAGAAAAATTATGCGAATTTGTAGGAATTTATAATCAAATATTGAGTATCGAGTGTATTTCAAATGATTTTTATCTTTGACAATGACTATTATATGACGATGCGTTTTTTTTTTTTTATCTAAAACATGTACAGTCAAAAATTTTATCTTTTACTGATTTTCATTCTCTTTTGTGTAAATATTTACCAACTTGAATCAATAAATTTTTGATGATCAGTATTTTACAATCAGTACTTTATTGAATAATTATTATCAATCACAATTTGATTGTTGATTTTGTCTGCGAAATCATCGAGGTTTCGAGATATTTGATATAAATGTCTTATTCTGTAATTCGAAAAAAATGAAAATTTAAACTTGGAATTTAAACATCTATTCATGAAACTTTAAATAGTGTTTCAGTGTAAAGCATTTCGTACGTGTAAATTATTAAGCCCACATTCGAAAATGACAAGATTTTTTCCAGTTTGCAAATTTGTGATTCCTCACATTTCGAAGTTTTTTATTACCCATTTTACAATTTTCTAATCTTGAATTGAAGGTTTTCTAATTTTTCATTTGTAGAACTTTAATATTCAAGACTCATGCTTTCTGTACAAATAATTGCAATTGAATTACTTGCAAAATTTTAAAAACTTAAATATAAACTTCAAAATTTAAAAGTTCAATTTTCGAAATGAAAATTTCTGATTATCTGGTTCCAAAACTTACAAACATTATTTATTAATATATTAGGTTCATTATGATCATTTTTTGGTATTTGAAAAAAAGTTGAGAATTTACGAAATCTAACTTGCAACATAAATGCATGGCTATTCGTGTAGCTTTTAACATTTTCTAATCGACCCATTTTCATAGTAAATTTATCTATAAATAATAGAATAGTGCTATTGATTCATGGTTCTTCTTTTTATGATTTGCTGTGATGAATCGCTGGTGATAACAGATTTTTTTATATATGTATGTAAATTTATATTCCTGTCCTGAAAAAAATCCAGCTACATATAATAAAATTGGGAGTCAGACAAATATTTCTTGAACCAAGCTTTAAAAAAAATACTCACAGTTTTTTCTGCATTCATTTTCACAAGATCACAAACCAAAAAATGTCACTGAATCAATTTTGTTCTAAATTTCGGATTAATTTTTTTATTTAAAATAGCGAAATAACGCATTCTAAAAACTTTTCGGAAACAGTATCATAATAAAACTTTTCGATTCTACATTAAAAATTCTAGTTTCTGTGAATTTCAAATTTTCAATCACTAAGTAATTCAATGTTGAATATGACAAATTCTGGAATTTTCGCTATCGCAAAAAATGATTTTAACGAATTACAAATCCATGAAATGTTACAAAATTCCGAAATCGTTTGTTATTTTACTTGAAAAATAATCAACTATTAAAAATATTATATAAAATATATTATTAACTCTTAAAAAAATAATTTTATTTAAATATGCAAAAACTGGATACTAAAAATGAAATTTGAAAGCTCTTGAAATACTAGCTAACGTTCAAAAAGTTAAAACCATGTATTATTAGCTCAAAATCTTAAAAAACTGGAAATATTTTAATCTTTCTAAATGAAAAACCAAAGTCAAGAGTAATATTAACATTTCCAAAATTACTCTTTGGAAAATCATTACCAGCCTTGCACAACAAAATCACATATTTAAGGTTTATTTTTGAATCGCCCAAAAAAGCGATACATTCCAAAAAAACAAATTTTTTGGCCCAGAAGTGGCTGAAAATCACCCAATCTGGCAACTTCGTATTCAAACACTATCAATCCCATCGAGTCCCGAATTTCTCGTGCTGATAACGAAATCCCTGAAGCGATATACGCGCTCTTCGATGGACACACCGTGTAGTATTCCAGGGCGCATAGGGGTGCATGACCTAGTTACGTAAACTCGTGCTATATGGGTCATAGAAACCGTAGATGCCTGCAAAAACATCGCATCAATCTTCCTCAATTCTCATCCAACAAAAATTTTACTTCTCCGTCCTCTGCTGCAAAAACTTTACCTGCACTTTCCACAATAGATTCTCAAACTGTACCATATAATATTTCAATTTCATTCATCAAAAGTTGGGTGACTATGAGAAATTTCATTCAAAATAATTCAAATGAATTCAAAATTATTGTTACTGATTCTCTTACTAATCACATGATTAAGTATTTTTCTATTGAATCTTTTACCAATACTTTTATTATTAATTTTACTTATTTCTTGCATACTTTCTTTCTCAAATTTAATTATGTTCTTTATCAATAAATTGATTATTTTCCATGGACTCGAAAACGAAACCTTGCAGTCGCTCCAGGTATAAAAAAGCATGAAAAGCATGCACTCGTGTGAAAAAAATCTTTTCTCGTGTCAGTAGTCAATGGCGTCGAGGATGCCTCTTTGCATTTCTATGCTGGAAAAAAAACGTCATGATTTTTTTTACAAGGTATACAGGGTGTGTCACAGTGTGCGGAAATCCTTGAAATCATGGATTCCTCATGGAATTCTAAGACAATTTTTCCTTTGCCATTTTTCACATGATTCAAAATCAAAAAAGTTATTTGACTTTGAAATTTGACCAATAAACGCGCCCTTACGAGAAGTGGGGATAAATACCACGGACCAAACTTTATCCAAATTTTCTTCATATTTCTCTGAGTCAAAAAGTCCTTTGCCACTGTTCAAAAAAACCAAAACAAAAAAAGATATTCGAGTTAGAAGTTTCAACCAATCAGGTTTCTTAGATTTCAAACTCGAATATCTTTTTTTGTTTCGGTT
>JAPYZL010161255.1:0-15322 GCA_030522825.1 Platygaster orseoliae
AGTGCTATAAAGTTACCGACGGTGACTTGACAAGGGAATTTCAATAAAAAAAAACATTTTTTCATGTGATTGAGATTTTATCATTGTTTCTCTCACGAAAGTAGATTCCTCGCAAAAATTGATGGAGAATAAATATTGAAAACTCCGAAAAACATTTCAAACTGAATTTCATTGCGATATTCTTGAGTTATCTTTCAATTAATAACAGTTTTAAATGACATGAATTGTGACTGTCTAAAAATAATAATAAAGTCAAAAAAACGTGCTTTCCGAAGTATCGTGTGCACGTTTTAATAATCACTTTGGTTATATTTTATGAATTATTAAATAAGAAACTACTATATTAATCTGGGTAGATTGAAATCCATTTACAACAACACAAATTATGATAAAAATGTTTTTTTTTTTATTCAGATGCTACGTCGATTACTCGATTACCTATTGTTAGAACTTTACGCGTAGCATGTTAGAGATTACATAAAAAAGTTTCTTTTCCAGAGACCAACGGCACGCGAAACATACAAAACGCGACTGTTAGCACAAACAAGCCAAACTAACTACCAAAAATTACAAGAGCTCATACGTCACTCAACATACATATCACAGCATGATTTCAACAAAGGCAGATCCGAAGCGAAAATCACATAAAATTTAAATACTCCTATAATCTTCCACGTCTACATTATTTATATTATCATCTTAAATAACATCTTTATATCTTGCGAATTTTCGTTGCAATCTTATGCTTCGTCGTATTCTATATATGTATTACACGCACACAGTCGCCGTTAAATCCCCTTGTATAATTTATATTTACAGTAACATGCTTTCCAAAATTTCGTAGAATTGAAAAAAATTACGTGACGTGCATGGTTCGTTGGTTTTACATAGACGGAAAATGGGACGTATTGACGATCGCCAGTGTACGTTCGTCAATAGTGCCTAATTTATACATTGACTACTACTATTCACGATGACTGTGTGGCAGGGTGCTTGACTAGGAGGGTTACATCTCCATTGTGCAGCTTTTTCATCAACGACCAGGCTTCTATTCGCGACATTCGCGTGACGTCGCTTCCATTGACTTGCAGAAGTTGGTCACCAGCTTGCAGAGCACCAGTTTTCTCCGCGGCACCTCCTGCATTTGATAATTAGATAACAAAGTGATACAATAACTAGCAAACTTAACTGTCATAGAAAACTATAAATATTTTATGAAAATTCAGATAACTTGAAACATGTAGGCACGTAAACAGAGGGGTGTTTCGCAAGTTCAAACCCCTCTCGACATGAAAGTAAAATTAAGAATTATTACATATGAAAATAAAAATATCGGAGTAGTGAACTTAAAAATAAATAGAAATACAAACTATCACAGAATAATGTATTTACTTGATGAAAATGATTTAAAAACCCCAAAAAACCATGAAATCGACATATATTTTGTGAAAATAAGATTGTTAGTAAATTTGTTTGTATAAATTGTTTAAACAAAAAAATTTTACAAAAACAATGTCAAATTCCAATCTAGCAACCCAAAAAACTATGAAATAGATATATATGTTATGACAATAAGATTGTTAATCAATTTGTTTAAAAAGATTGTTTAAACGAAAAAATTTATCAAAACCTATGTCAAATTCAAACTCGGCAACCTAAAAAACCATGAAATAGACATATATGTTATGAAAATAAGATTGTTAGAAAATTTGTTTTAATATAATATTTAAACAAAAGAATTTTACAAAAACAATGTCGAATTCTAACTCATCAACCTAAAAAACCATGAAATCGACATATACGTTGTGAAAATAAGACTGTTAATAAATTTGTTTAAATAAATTTTTTAAATAAAAATATTTTACAAAAAAAAATATCAAATTCAAACATTGCAACCTACAAAAACCATGAAATGGACATATATATAGTGAAAATAAGATTGTTAATAAATTTGTTTAAACAGATTGTTTAAACAAAAACATTTTACAAAAACAATGTCAAATTGCAACTCGGCAACCTAAAAAACCATGAAATGTACATAGATATATATTGTAAAAATAAAATTGTTTAAAAATTTGTTTTAATAATTTGTTTAAACAAAACAATTTCGGAAAAACAATGTGAAATCCTTAATCAGCAAACCAAAAAAAAATTTTTTGACAAAAAACATTTTTTTGAAAACAAAAATGTTTTTGGAAAAAAATTTTTTAAATAACAATTTACGAATCATCATTTATTTTTTTTGATATTTGTAAATGATCTCTATCGACCAAACGCCAACTTTTCGCCAACTTTACAGCGTGACGCTAAAAGCGTGACGTTGTCGTTACGTATTTACCCCTCGGGAAAACAAGTTCCACTTCAAAAATGAAGGTATCAATAGAAATAAGAGTAAAAATTATGAAAAAAAGGTAAAAAAATCATCATTATTAAACTTACTAAGGCCTAGAAGACGTTACAAATGGTTTTTAATAAGTTCTTAAATTTAAATAAAGTTCAGGGATTCTTAATCTCACTAATTTGGACGTAGGTATTTTAGCCGAAAAATTCTTACCTAAAATAATCTCCAGACTTGGCCCTATCTTGGGCCAGCCTCGGCCTACATTGGCCAACATTGGGCCGAGCCTGGAAATTATTTTCGGTAAGAATTTTTCTGCTAAAATACCTACGACCACTAATTTAAAAAAACAGCAATTCCGGCTTCAGAAGAATTATATTTATAAACGTTTGGATAGGATAAGGTGAAAAAAATCTGACGAGTTGTTTTAACTTAGTGTTTAATATAATACTACAGTGTTACTATATAATACTATAGTGTTAAATATAAAACTAGTATTTACGAAAATGTTGAACATCTAAGAAGCTTCGAACTTTGGAGCATCGAATTCTAGAAATTTAGACAGAAATTCATAAAAATATCGAAAAGTATTTCGAATCATAAACGAACTCTGAAGAAATACTACTAAAAGTATTGAAATTTTATAAAGATCTGTAGTCTGAAAAATGTGAACAAATACTTACGATTTTGTAAACTTAGAATTCTAGAGAGCATCGAGTTATAAAAAACGTAAATAAAAATCTATAGAAATACAAGACATCTATGAGAGAGTATTGTAAAACGCTAAAAATCTTGTAAGCACTTTGAAAAGTACGAGAATTTTAAAAATTTATCAAATATTCAAAAGTTACGTGGATGTAATTTTTTCCCAGACATCTGTAAAAATACTTGAAATCTATGTACGTTAATAAGAATTCTAGAGCATCGAATTTTAGAAACCTATGAAAAAATATAAAAAATTTAAAACCGTTGCGAACCTCAATATTCATTAGGTTTCTCGAAATCTGTAAAGTAAATCATATAATTTCAGAAAAGCTATAAAAATATCAAAAAATACGATGAAATTGTATGAATATCGGTCATAAAATACGAAAATTTTAACAATTCCTGAAACACTGAAAAAAATATATTTCTTTCAGTTCTTTGTGATTTCAAATTTTTGACCATCTACTTTTTGGTAATAATATTTTTTGATGTCACAAATTTCGGATTTTCAAAGTCCAATAAATTTTGTGGTCAAAAGTCGAACATTTTTTATACGTATTCAATGTCAATGGTACTCGATTTTTTCGACTTTCAAGTCACTGAGGTTGAAATTTCGTCTTTTTCTAATACGCTTTCAGTGTTTTTTGTATTTCTTCATTATGTATACAACTTGAAAAGTTATCTCGTGTGAATTTCTATATCACTTTCTGAAATTGTATGCTCTAGAAAACCAAGTGTATTGAAAAATTTTATTATTTTTTTAGGTTTATAAGAGTAAAAAGATTGATTTATTTCATTTTACAATAGACGGCATTCATTTCATTTCATTTCACGATTGGGTTAAGGGGGGAACCTGGTTTAGAACGCCTAGAATTGCATGATGTTAATGTCATGCCGAATTCGGCACAGTGTTTTAAGCTGCTTAACGTATGAAATGTTTCAAGTACCGTTCAAGTATGTCATAGATACACAAATCTTACAGAAAAAATTTATTTTCTTTTTATTCGATAATGTTTAGCAATAACAATTCGTATTTGTTTCTAGGCTTGAAAAGTCTCCAATGCGTACACGATAGCGATCGTCCTTTTCATCTGAGATATAAAAACCAACACTTTTTTTGCACCTTAGGAGTTTCTCTTCTATGTGAACCTAGGAAATTTATTGAAATGTTTCGAATTTCACATTTTATGAGTGTTTAAAAAAAAATATTGCGTTTCTCTGAAGAAATTTGAGGACAATTAATGAAAAAGAGTTATTAAAAAAAATTTTTTAGTGTGATTTTTTAGGTTCACATAGAAGCCTATACTTTTAGCTGCAAAAAGAGCTATCATTTATTAAAATGCGGCAATCACAATGTTTTTAATCGTGTACACAGTACAGGAAAACGCTGTTTCGAGAAAATGGCGTTCAAAGTTTTAAAAATCTGACGATGCACGCATTGCTTTGGATAGATAAACACTGAGAAGAAAATCAAGTCAAGTGCACAAGAATAAAAAAACGAAAATCAAGTTTTTGGGATTGATAACGTAAAATCCGATAATCTTTCATCATCCGCAGACCGAGGGATTCTCAACACGTGAGGCGCTCTGGCACCTGCTTATCAGTCTCCTGAGTGCATGGTCTCTCAGAGGCCATATCTGTGAGAAATGATTTGGAATTTGACTCTGACATTTTGTAGACATGTTTTTGAATATATATTACCAATCGAATGAGATAATTTTCAAAAAATCGACTTTTTTAACCCTCTAAACCAGGTTTCCCCTTTAATAATTGATGATTAGGGGTTTCTTTTAATATATGTATTATGGGCAGTGCCCATTAAATTAATGAAATAAATAAAAAAAAAAAAACAAACGCAAACCAAAAATTGACAAAGTTGCAGATTTTTTTGGAAAGATAAGACTCTGTTTTGTCTTATAAACTTGATGACGTAACTTTCTAATATCGAAATTCATGGTTATGCGGACAGTAAATAGAAAATGTTTTGTACTTACCAGTGAAAATCTTTTTAATGATGAGTGGCCTATCTCCCAATGGGCTATCTCTGCCTCCTTCGAGACTGAATCCAAGTCCAGCTCCACCATCCTTGTAGACTACGACTGACGCAGGTGGACCCCAAACAGTACTTTCCAGTCCTCCGTTCGTTTCTAGTCCTACAAAAAATTGAAATCAGTTATGATTCTCTCTGAAATTTTTTACGTAATGAAAAGTGGTTAGTATAAAAATCACAATATCATGATAATCATTTATGAAAATCCAAAAAATACGAATATCGATGTCCCTTAAACCGTTTGAATCGTTAAAGAAAAAAATCCTTAAATTCTTCTACTATTGGAAAAAATTATGATGAAGGAGTAAAAAAGGCGTCATTCGTAATGATTGTAGAAACGTGATCCACTCTCAAGGTATACCAAGTTTATGCTAAGATTAAAGAACACAAAAATACCATCGGATCAAACTGGATCAAAACTGGACCAAAAATTGATCATCCAGTGATCATGCGGCAATTTCCGCTTATCATGATGCAGCAGCATTGAATGTGCGCGAAGATGTCTAAGATAGTGCTATTCGGGTTATTATCTCTGTACACTTAAATCCATCATACCAACCTTCGATAATCGTCTCCACGCTATCAGACCGCGACCTCAGCCTGCAGCCATCCTCGTACCGAGGCCGAGACACTACGAGAACAACTTCCGGTCGCGGTTGCTTAAGGACCGCCAGACTCTCACGATGAGTCAGTCCTCGAGTACTCCTCCCGTTGATACTAAGTATCCTGTCACCCCGTTGCAATCGGCCATCCCTTTCCGCGATAGAATGCGAGAGAACCCTGTGAACCGTGATTTCCTTGACCTCGCAGTCGACCCCACCCGCGAGCGTGATGCCCACTCCACCGTTTGGGTTTTCCTTGTGCAGGAGCACGACGACGACGTCGTGGGCACCGCGAGCCTCCTCCAAACTCGCTTCCTCCACGAGCTGGGCGAGCTCTTGTTGCGAGATGAGGCTTGTGCTGCTCGCCAGAGAGCTGATGCTTCCAAACTGTTCACCGCAATATTTGTCCTCGCTTATGGTCCTTGGATTCTCTTCCACACTGCTGCTGTCAAGACTCGGGTATCGGTTGTGGTTGGCCGAACTTGGGCTGCTGAACAACGCCATTTCCGGTTTCTCCAAGGCCTTCTTCATGTCTGTCACACTCGCGCTTCGTCGCCCCAGGTTCCGAGATGTCGGGATCTTCGACGCCATAGGAACTTTCACCGGGATGTCTGGGCTGTTGTTGTTGTGGGTATTTTCTATTCGCGTTTTGCCGGGGGACGGGATTTTCGTGGGAAAGGCGTGATCGGGTGGTTTTCGGTGAAAGGTTTTTGGCTCCAAGGATTTCAGGTAGCTTGGCATGGCTGCGAGGGAGTTGCTTTTTTCGAGTTTTCCGTCCACGATCCGGTCGGATTTAGTAGAGTCCATCTTGGCTGCGAGGATGTCTTCTAGGCTTATTTGGCTTTTGGATCGGCCGTAGGTTCCGTCGTCTACGTGGATGGCTGATCTGTGGAGATAAAAGTGGATTCGAGTGCCATGTCTTTTGGACGGAAGGAGAAATACTTTGGATGTTGTGAAATAATTTTACGCTTGACAATAGTGAGTCACGTTTAAATGAATGACAGATTTGGAATAATAGTACGTTACAACTTTTCAGCGGTAAACGAACAATCTTCATGAACAATAACTATGAATTTTACGTTCTCACCTCAATCTGCTTTTGGTCGACAGCACAGTCAACAAATCGTTTTCCTCCTCCAAGTTTTTTCCCGCCTTCGAAACCGCTATTTCCTGATTCTTAACTTCCAACTTTGCCCGTGAATCCTTCGTTGCAGCCGCAGTCTCGTAATTCGCTGCTAAAGTCTTCACCTCTGCTCTGACCCACATTTTCATATCATTAGAAGCTTCCAAAATGTGGTCATCAGCTTTTTTTGGGCTTGCTTTACTCCTTTCGTTGGTCTTGTTGATTCCCGAGAAATGGTCGACGACCTCGATGTACGCCACTTTGATGTCTTTTTTCATTATCTCTTGAGAAATATTCACCATCTGCTCCGGGTACTCGCCGCCATTTTCATGAGCTACACTGGAATCCGAGACCTCTTCGTCGTCATCGGAGAACTTTCTCTGGATCAAAGGCGAGCCATGAAGGTGGTCCTTGCCACTGCGGCACTTTGCGCTGGCCAAAATGTTCTTCCGGTTGATCGCCTCAACGCTTTGGGGTTTCAGTACTCGCCAAGACAGCGATTCTCCTTGGGAACTTGAGGTCAAGGTCGAAGAGTTGCTGGAGTTGGTGTCACTGCTGTTGGAGCGTTTCAGGTCTCGGGTGGTGATCAGCGGAGATTTTGGATTCGATTGCGTGGTTTTTCTTGGGCGGGTTGGGAATTTGTCGGAGAGAACGGTTTCCTGCTACAAAAAAAGGCCAGTTCTATTATAAGAGTACTCTTTTAAACAATACAATTTAATGAACGTTTTCAAATGATCATTGTAAATTCTGCAATGTATTACGATCCACTTTTTGAATTTGTGATCCCTTTTCGAAATAAAGACAAATCTGGTCATGTACGTAGCAGGTGAAATTATTTAAAGTGACTCTAGCAAAGTTGCCATCATAGAAAAATATGAAGCTGGTATGAATTTCCTGTGAAACTTGTATGAAAATTCGAATAATTTATAATTTTCTCTAATATTAGTGAATTTTACGGGAGAAAAATCCGCAAATAGGAGCGTACCTAGTTTTTTAGTTGATATTCGGTCAACTTCATTATTATTATAAGCGTATTATTTATGACATAATGTACAATTTTTTCAGCGCATAATGTATTACTTATTAAGCCTATCATGTATAGTTTTTTACAATAATTTTAAACATATTTTGTGTTAAATTGATTTTTTATACTATTCGTTATGATTGATATCAAGAATTCATCACTAATTTCAATATTATTAGATATATTATATTTTTTATAAGTTTGTTAATTATTTTCATGATAGTAATCATAATTATGTATAATAATAACTTTAATACAAAAAAAATAAGAAAAATTATTGAAATATATATAATTTTCGAAATCATAATAATAATAATAATAATAATAATAATAATAATAATAATAATAATAATAATAATAATAATAATAATAATAATAATAATAATAATAATAATACGAGTATTGTGGATTATTTTCTGTAACGTCATTTCAAATATATGTATTTTATGATAAATTAATTTCTCATTAGTTTACAAATAATTTCCATACAAATCATAAACAATAACAAAAATTATATTGCTTTTCTTTTTACCATCAATTAATAATGATTTGCACTAATATTTCTTTGAGTGTATGTTAATATACTTTCTGATATAATTTTGAATATATATTTTTTATTATATCAATTCTGTAATTATTGAAAAATCTCAATGCTAAGCTATTTCAAAAATTAATTAACAATTTCAGTTATAGTGATTTTTTTATATCTAACAAGTAAATATTTGCTTTTCATTATAATTTATAGGTTATAATGATATTCTTATGGACATTAACATTACTAACTGATAATTTTTGCTTATATTTTTTTCAATATTCTTATATATTTTTTCAACATCATTTGAAATATATTTGGGAATCAAATAATTTTTTAATCATTAATTTTTTCATTAATATAAGGGGCTGTTCATTAATTACGTAAGGCCGAAAGGGGTGGGTAGGGGTCAAGAAATTCTGACGCTTTCCTTACGGGGGGTTTGAATGGAATCCTTACATAAGGATTACCTTTACATACATATTTCAAAAATTACCCGCGAAAATGACATATTGACCGAGCTCCACATCATACAAACAGAGATACATCGACACATGAAAATTTATTTACAAATTGTTAAGCCCATTACTCTCAAATTTTGCAAAACACATCCAAGTGATTTGAGAAATATTGTGTCTGAATGGTTTCTTCCTCTTCCCTGTCCGATGTCAAAAAAAGGATCGTCAACTTACTGTTGGGTGTTTTTCGAAAAAATTTATACATATTTCCTTCAGGATTTTATAACTTTCAACCCTTGAAGATGTGGTTACGAGAGTATACGAATTTCCAATTATTTTTATTCCAGAGTTGCGTTTTTTCTCATGTCAGTATTATTTATTTCTTGTTATTTTCAGGTAACTGCAGTTTAACTCACTCATGAGTTTAAGACTTTTTATCTCATAATTTTGGTCTTTTTCCATTACTTGATAGATTTTCTTTTTTTCGTATGGATTTCTATACATCAGCTTTATAGAATTCAAAATGCTTTAGTAAGTTCTATATTACCTACTTCAAGTGTTTTTAAAGATTTTTGAAAAAATTATAGCTAAACAGACTTCCAGTGCTTGATGCTGTAGTATTGAAAATTTCTTGTTGGCTACATTAATTATTATTTATTATTATTTATTTGATAATTCTTATTATCGGCTATATTTACGATATTTATTGCTTTCAAAATTTTTGGCTATATATTGCATATAATCAAACATACATGATTATAATTTCATTTAAGAAAAGATTATTCTCAAGTAAGAATAATTATTATTTTGAGTTATAAAAACTTAAATTTCATGACCTCATTTGAATTTCACTAATTTTCGGATTTCTTATTGTTATTTTTATGCATTACTTTTTCATTATTATCACTTTTGTCTATTTTTCGTGAATTCATTTTGTGAAGAAAATTTGTTTCATATATATATATATATATATATATAGTTTTTTAGTAGGAAAAGTATATAGTATTTGTTTCTTTTTTTTTAGTATTCACGAAAATCAAAAGGCTTTTGTAGTATTTGTATAGATTTTTAGTATTTTCGTAGATTATTATATTTCAATTCTTAAAACCCAATGCTGTCGAATGCAAATATCGATAGATACCTTGTGTTTGATTATAATAAAAATCATTTGAGCAGATTTTTTAAAAAACACAATTTTTTCTGATAGAACTCAATAACTTTCAGTATTTTTCAGAAATAGTATGACTCGAAAGATTTTCCGGTATTATTATGAATTCTTGTCTAAATTTTTTACAACTTCATTTCCAAATTTCAAAGCTTTTAGATACCTATATTTGGAACTTTCGTACATTTCATTCTTTTTTTTTAGAAATCACTATTAAAACAAGTTTTTGTTTTCAAGTTTTCCTATAGGAAATGTTTGGCTTTGTATAGTATTATTATTATTATTTAGTTTCAGACAGAATTCCTTCAATCAAGAATAATTCTTATTTTGAGTTAAAAAAACTGAAAATTGTCAACTTGTGTCGAATTTTACTCGTTTTATGATTTAGTATTGCTATTTTTATACATTTTTTTTATCATCCTTACTTTGTCTATTTTTGCATGAAATAATAATGAATTTATCTTGAATTTTGGAAGGGGTTTGAATCTCCAAAACCCCCTTCTGCCTATGCACCTGTTCATATCCGTATTACCTGCATACCAGAACAATACCAGTACAGTACCACAACAGAATGCAATGAATTACATGTGATAAAAAAAAACATCTCCTCAGTTGCTTTATCATAAAATACAACAGTTTTTGTAGTCACCGTAATCTTACGTAAGTAGGGGGGGGGGGGGTAGGGGTCCTTGAAAATCTTACGAATCCTTACGATAGGAGGGGTAAGGGTCAAAATCAGCCAAAAAAATCCCTTACGTAATTAATGGACAGCCCCTAAACGATCTAATTATAATTTCTGCAGTTCTATTATAATTATATTATTATATAAATTAATAAAAATTTTTACTCATACTTATTTTTATTACATTTTAATATAATATCCAATATCATATTTTAAGCTTACGCTTTATCATTTTTTAAGCGTAATACTTATTACTCTACATGATGTAGGTATTATTAAGTACGTGAAAACGTTAATTAAACAATTATGAATTTGCAAATCGCACTATAGATATTGATGAAGAAATAAATATCTAGGCTCTCATTTGCGGCATTTTTCTCTAAATAAGTTGCCTACGTTTCATGGAATCACGTGTTATTTGATCTTTCACAGAAATTTTATAGTAATTTTATAGTTTTCTATGGAAGATGTATGAAATTTCTATGGCGGCCACTTAAATACGGTCGATTGACGTTTCTAAACAGATTCACTCTTAAGGAATGAAATATCACTCCAAGTTTGAGTGGCAGTATTTCAACTCAATGGGGGGTGAAAAATTCACTCTAGATAATGAGGAATAAAAGAAGTTACTATAAGCAAATTCTTCTCCAGTTTTTTAGATTCTGCTTACCATTTGGTTCCGGCGTTGAAAACTAGTTTCTAGTGATACGTAAGACCGTTCCGAAGACATCGTGGATCTTTCCGAAGGAGCCGGTGACATCGGGGGACTGAATCCCCGGGAAATGCTGCTCTGGGAACTGCTCACCGCCGAGTCATTATCCGAATCGTCGTAATCAGCTCGATTACGTCTTTGGCCGATTCTGGGCCGAGATTTCGCCGTATCCGGGGACGAGGAGGATACGAAGTCGAAGCTGTAGTCACTCCTCGTAGGGCTACATATGCTTTCCAGACTTTTTGGGGGGTCGTTCATTATTTTGCTGGGGGTGCTCGTCTGGAATTGGCTCGGTTTGGGGCTCGTGCTTTCATTTGCGATCGTTGTCACGTTACTGTATACCGCGAGTGTTTTTCTCTTGAATGCTGGAGAGTATTTGGACATGATTTGGGGCGCTGGCATTTTGAATGACGTCGTGGATTTCGCGATGCTCGTGTTGCTGACTATCGAGTTTTGCGAACCCCATTTGTCTTGGATATTTGGCTTTGGAATCTGGTAAGCAAAAAGTCGCAGTACTGTGAGTAGGGCTGCAGCTATGACAGTTCTGGTACAGACTGTGACATTAGGAGGTACGAATTGCTTCCGAATATAAATCTTTAACGAAATTGAAAACGGGGTTAAAATCTTGTAGGTGGGGGATTGGTGGTGTTCATGCACATTTTTTAGATGAAGAGAGATTCTTGTGAAAATAGATGTATAGATTTCAAATATTTTATCAATTTCTAGTTTTTTTTTTTTTTTTTCAAGTATTTTACGTATCTTTTCAGTATTTACACGAGATCATAATTTTTCCACATTTTAATAAATTACTGTTCAGTTCTATAGAATTCGATGTTACGGCGAGGGGATCGCTGTTGACGTGCGAGAAAGACGCAGAGAACGGAGAGCGCATGAGTGGAAGGGAGACGCCAGCCAAGGTGAAAGTGAACCCCTCGCCATAAGGGACGTTTTAATATTTTTCCAATATTTTCAAAAATAGATGAAAAATGTGTTTCTGCATGAAATTTCAGTTTTTGATGGACTTGTTATATTCTTAGTGCGTTTAGTATTTCTAAATATTAGTTAAATTCTGTAATTTCTAAAAACATTTCTAGTATTTTAAAAGCATTACTGATCCATCACTAACAAGATTTAGACGCCATTTCGAATTCCAGTGAGGATCCGTTTCGGAATCCATTCGTATCTCCACACATTATTTCAGTACAAATTGTGTTACTTCATATTTACTGGCAGTAGTCGTGTTCGCGAAATCTGAAACGGTTGATTTTCACTAGTCGAAGAAACACCTGTTCATCGATAATTGAAATCACAACTACTCAGTCATCCGATTTGCACTGTTTCCAGGGTTTCGGATTTAGAGAGTTAGAATTCACTATTCCCGTTTTTCGTTCATCAAAAGAAATGTCGAATCTTGTAAAAACATTACCGTGTTTAGAATAGAATCCCGAGACTTGATTTCCGGCAGGTCGATGATCGGCTGATCAACGGGAACCGCATCTTTCTCGGGTATGACGAGCCCACGCAACTTGGAAATAGTTTTACGTCTCTGCTCGATCAGCTCGTTCAAGCTGTTCCTCCTCGCAGTTTCACTTTGCCTCCTACCGAAGAAACTCGAAGCTAGAGAATTCGTTCTCGAAACGGACGAGTTTTCGAAAACTTCGGGGCAGGTTTTCTCGATCTCGGGAGTTCTCTCGATGGAAAAGCTCGTTGCTCGATAAAGCGTGGCTATAGATTGGCTTTTTCCTAGAGTTGATTCCTGACAAATCCAGCCATTAGTTGAATAGGAATCTCGGACCTTGGTTTCTGAGATTTTTTCTCCTTGGAAGACGTCCTCGGAAGATTTGTGCTTTGAAATTTTAGGCTTTGTTGCGGGGAACAAGGGAGCTGGGGAATTCACCTGTGACACGGTATTTTAATAATGTTTAATCATTTCAATCCAAGAAATGTCGAGTTTTTATTAACTATACTTGAGAATTTTCAGCATGGAATTACACGGTGTACTCCGGAAACTTTATCAATTGATGTGATAATAGAAGTGATGAAATTGAAAGTTAGTTGGAATTTCGAAACAGCTCAAGATTTAGGTTTTTTTTTTTCTGGAAAGTTATAATTAATACAATGACTCACCTGGCTTGAAAACATGGCGATTTTGTCTCTCACCGAGCACTCAGATTTGTCATCTTGACGCCGGGAGTCGCCGTTGGCGCAAATCTTCCACGGGGAGTCGAGCCTTGGTGGCCGGCTCAAGGGCAGGGGCGGCGGCGGCTCTTTGGGTTCCGACTCTTTAGTAGGGTAGTAGTCGTTAACCTCGAGCTTGTTTTTTGGCACCATGGCCTCGGGGGGACTACTCTTGGGCCCCGAGAACGGACCCAAACGCGATGTCGGGCTCTTGAACTCTTGGTACGACGCCGGGAATTCGTCCCCGTCCGGAGGTAGGCGCTGGCCCCCGCCGCAATTGTCCATTCTTTCATTTACCAAATCTGGAATAAATAAAAAACGTACATCGTGAATGTCACTTTTGACATCCAACTATTTTCGTTATCCAACAGTATTTAAATTTATCAACTTCTGCACAGAAAAAAAAGGATTTGCTGAATCAGTAAAAAGATGAACAGTTTCAACATAACTCGACAGAAAGAATTTATTTAGCAGCGGTAGTTTACTTTTTTCTGTTACCTGAACAAATCTTTTTTGATATCAGAGCACAAGTTTGGTGCATAAAATTCCATCGCGCGGTAATTGTGCTCTAGTAGCAAAAAATATTTGTTGAGGCAACAAAAAATAAGCTACTGCTGGAAAAAAATTCGTCATTTCAAGTTCCGTTGAAACAGCACATTTTTTTGCTGATACAGCAAATTTTTTATTTTTCTGTGTGAAACATCAAGTTGCGTTTTAATAGTTATACAAATTTTTTATTCTTCATCAGTTTTAGCAGTCTTATAATAGTTTTGATGGTTTTTGGGTAAGTTGTCGATACTGCTTAAATTATTAGAAACAGATAAAAATTATCGATAAATGCTGAAATCGTGAAAACTGTTATGATTTGTTGGACGGTCGAAAATTTCATATGTCACTTTTCAAAAAGGGGCGTATGCGGAAAAAATTGCACGAGGGTTTTTTTTAAAAAATACACGTTTTCCATTAAGCAATATTAATGTTGTTTCGATACTTAAATTTTTTTTCGTTTAACTTTTATATTTTTGTTCTTCCCTTACGAAAAATACGGTCAAATTTCGAGCGTTAACGCTCAAGCTGACCGTCATTTCGTAACGCTCAATTGACCATCAACGGTCAATTTGAGCGTCAACGGTCAATTTAAGCGTCAACAGTCGAATTACAGAGAGTTGACGGTCAAATCGACCGTTAAACAGTGCGATATTATATGTTTTATTAAAAAAAATTGCGATTAAAAAAAATTTTTTCGATTATGATGATGTGTACCTTTTTTTAGTATAATAATATATACCACTTATAAATGGGAAACTATTACCTAGAAAATTGACATCACCAAGAATTGAACCTACACAACCTTTCTATTATTAACCCTACCTACCTAACCATTACTCCATAGAACGCGTATATATTGCTGATGAAAATGAAAAAGGCAAGTTTGAGAGGAACTTGGTACAGTTGCATATTTTTCAACAAAAAATACACCAAAAATGGTTTGAAAAATTAATGGTTTTTGTTAAGAAAAACCTTAAGAAATCGAAAATGGTTTTAATTGGAAACCTGTAACTTTCGTAACTGTGATTTTTATAAAAAATCTCCAAATCTTTATAAAAAAACTCCGTTTTCTATAAATTGATTTTATAAAAACTTTTACAAAAAAGTGGCAGTTTTATAGGCCTTGCAAAATTTTTACAAGAATTATTTCAAACTTTCTTTGAAATTAAACTTAAAAAAATTTTACATAAGAAACATTTCTATA
>JAPYZL010161257.1:0-10819 GCA_030522825.1 Platygaster orseoliae
CGTTCCATAAAAATGAAGTGGCCACTTTTACACATGCATGGGAAAAAATATTGTATGCTACACAAAACAAAAAGGATGATTCCAACTCGTGCAATTGCGCACTCGCTTCGTTCGTGCCCAAACTTTGCACTCATTGGAATCATCCTTTTTCTCCTTTGTAGCATAAATATCTATTTGGCAAAAAATCAAGAAAAGAAAAAACAATTTATTTTACGCTCGCTTCATTGTATCAACAAACTTGGCAACAGTGTACCGCAACCATACGTCATTATACAGGGCGTACCAAGAACCTCGTGCCAAAAATAAATCCAATTTTTTTTTTTTTTGAATTTCGAGTCGAAAAGTTTTTTTCCACTTTTTACAAAACTCATAATCAAAAAAGTTATTTAAGTTTGAAATTTCAACAATAAACGCACTCTTACAAGGAGTGGAGATTAAAACCACGTACAAAAATTCACCTAAATTTTCTTCATATTTTTCCGAGTCGAAAAGTCTTTTGCCACTTTTCGCAAAACTCAAAATGAAAAATGATGTTCGACTTACAAGTTTCAACTAACCAGATTCCTAACTTGTATATCTTTTTTCATTTTGAGTTTCGCAAACGACTTTTCGAGTCAGAAAAATATGAAGAAAATTTGGGTAGAGTTTGGTCGGTCGTTTTTATCGCCACTTTTTCAAAAAGCACATTTATTGTTTAAATTTCAAACTTGAATAACTTTTTTGATTTTGAGTTTGGTAAAAAGTGGCAAAGAACTTTTCGACTCGAAATTCAAAAAAAAAAAAAATTGGATTTATTTTTGGCTTAGTTAGTTTAACTTTATAGTTTATAGTTTAATTTTCGACTCAAAATTCAAAAAGAAATATTAGATTTCTTTTTGGCACGGGAATTTTGGTACACCCTGTATACACTATCCGCATAAATGTAGATAAATGAGATTGACAATTGACATAAACAGATAAATTTCTCAAATACAGAGAGAAACTCAGAATTTGAAATAAAGAATTTGAGATAGAGAGATCACATTGCGATGTTGCCACGTAAGAAAGCCACATAATACCCTGTAATTGACCCGAACAATATTTTCTTGCGTCTAAGTTCACTCGTGGAGGTAATATCTCGAATAGCGCGCTACATTGCTAAATTTGATCAAGCAATCATTAAGACGACTTAGAACCTACTATACTGCGAGAAAAAAGCGTAGAATGGAAACCGCTTGAAATGAAGTAAATCGAAAAAGAAAAGGTCTTCCGAATCGTCTTAATTAGTATACTACTTCGTAAAATTTTTTGTATTAAGAGTGCGTTACTGTTTTAAGTAACGAAGTAAAGATTTTGTTTTTTTTTTTTCAAATAATTTCCTATTGTCAACTTATAATCAGTTTTTATAAGAATTTTACATGCCTCATAACGTCATTTTTCCGTCCTAAGACTGCAAAACCAACATTTCCGTCCGCGGGCGGCAAGAAAGTTACCTTAGGAGGCATGTAAAACATCGCGTGCACCTCTCGGAGGTATTTTGCCGTCCTAGGACGTTTGGGAGATGACAAAATACCTCCGAGCGGCACACAATGTATTATTATGCACTTCTAACCTCAAAGTTTTACATTTGGACGGGCTTTGAGACTAGAATTGCATAAAATACTGTATGTAACTTAGTGCAAGTGTCTCATTCGCCTCGGGCCTGAACCCTCGTCTTCGCCAAATTCGACCCTTGCACTACGTTCCATAATGTACTAATTATGAGAATTATGGAAGGAGGATAATGATGTCAACTAAATGATCAACATATTAATCATCACGGCGATTGTTTGGGAATGACTTTTGCGATCTAGTAAAATTGTTGCTAAAATATTTGAGTATTGTGGAAAAAATGAGTACTTTCCCCATGCCGTAACCAATCCCATGCTCGTGGAAAAAGCGAACGATTCCCCCACTCTTACCTTATTAAACGGATAGTTTATTCATCTCCAGCTCTAAGCAAGGTATCGACTCCTCAAATGCATTTTTCGAATCGTGTAAGATGAAATGAATTAAACTTTTGCTGTCAATTCTAATTTTTTAAAAGTGATTCCACAGGATAGTGGTTTAATTTTAAAGTATTTTTTCCACACAAACGTAAAATGCTCATATAAAACACAGAAAAGCGTAATTTACTAATCAAAATAAAAGCATTGGGAAGTGCTTCCTACGAAATGCAAACCCAATGCATTCTTCCTTACTCATTCAAGATTTCACAAAATAATGTGACAAGTAATAAAGAGTCAACTTTGAATGTCATATTCAAGTCTTATTTACTTCATTCATTACATTTTCAAATTACAGTAAGTAAACAGATTTCACCACTTTCACTATATAAATGTGGATTTGTGCCGAAACTGACGAAGAAAAATAACTGGCTTGTAGTTTTAACAAGTTTCTGAGAGTTTCGACACTATTTCGAAAATCATCATTTTAACAAAGTGATGGTCTGAAATCACGAATAAGTCTTTACGATTCTCAATAATTTTGGCAATACAATTGGTACCAATGCTTTTCTAATAATATTCCAGCGCTAACGTACTCAAAGGGCGTAAATGAAGCCAAAAGACAACATATTGCTCAAACATAATAAATTTATTACTATTATATTACTAGAAGCATAAAGTTATTTTTCACGAGTGTGAGGGTTGTGGAAAATGACTTAATGCTCCAAGTAATGTATGATTTATTACAGCACGAGTAGCGTTATGAGCGTTTCCGTACCGTGAAACGGTAGCGTTATGACGCTCATAACGCTACTAGTACTGTAAAAATAATAAACTAAGAAAAGACAAAAAAAATTGATAAAAAAAAGAGACTTGAGGCTATCTTGAGACCCAGTTCCTGTATTAACGAATTCATTAAAATGGTCAATGATCCATCAAAAATCTCATATTTGCATTGAGGCGGAAAATTCGACTCACATGGAACCATCATTTCCAGATGCGCACTTAGAGCTTAATCGTTTATGGCATTGTGTTGGGGACCCCTTAGATAGTAAAACTGCACATTTACTTTTTCCCCATGGCATAGAAAAATTTTTTGTTAATTGCAATATTTGGTTTTGGGGCCAAAAATCGCTTAAACCTCATATTTTCTCTATAAAAACTCCATTTTTCGATATTGTTCTGCTTTTAACATTATCCAATATTATCGTTAGAAGTCAATACCAGCCAGTTAGTTCATATTCTAAAATCAATGCGTCGCAAAACAGTAATAAAATGGATGAGAATAGCCAAAAATGAAGAAAAATTGCTAAAATTCGAGTTCTTCGGTTTTTCCTGCTGGTTTCACTCCGTTTCTCGCTTCGCTATTGGTGGATAAATTTACCTGCCAATAGCGAAACGAGAAACGGAGTGAAACCAGCAGGAGGTCGCAGCGATTCGGCAACTCTGGTTTCTCTTTCAATTATATAACAAAGACATACATACATACGTACACAGACGTTTCTCTACTCTGAAAGGAAAACGTTGAAAGGGAAATCTCTTTCAAAATACCATCGCAATCGCGTTTCATAGTGAAAGATTATAGACTTTCACTTTTAAAATCCGACCGTTTTATTTTGAAAGGAAACGGGTTTAAAATTCTTTCCCTTTCATGCCTAAACGGAAATTTCTCTCAGTGTAGGGAAATATTCATAAATCCCGGATCACAGATAAGAATTCTACTTGATCCGTGATTAATGAATATTTCGCAGGGATTTAATGATGATTCCTGCTGATATGTAGGGTACCCCAAAAAGGGGCTTTTGTTCCCGCATTTTTTGAAAATAAAGTGTCCTTTTCTACGGATCCATGGAAAAAAAGGTTTCGGAAGACGAGCTCCTACTCATCTCCCGAAAAAAATTACGCCATGTTCGCTGATTGGTCGAAGGAAAAGACAAAGAAAAGTACGTTACTAGCCTTGTCACGCACAAGCGTAGTGATAGAGGTGTGAAATCGGGAGTAAAGAAAAAATTATCAAATCAGAATCAGCGAAATTCCGAATGAAGGAAAAATCGAGTGCAAGAAACTCCGATTTTTGCGTGTGTATTAGAAATCATAAAATTTTATAAGGCGACTCGTATAACCTATTGTAGTGCGAGAGAGACGCGTAGAACGGGAACCAGTTGAGAGAAAGAAGGACAAAAATAAAAGGTCTTATGAGTAGTCGTAAAGAGTCTGTTGGAAAAAATCCTATGCACCGATTGTGAACCAAATTTTTTGCTACAACTTGAAAACAATGCAAGCGTAAAATAATTAGGACCTGGAAAAAAGTTTGGTTTATTTTTAATTCAAAAAAGGGCAATGACGAAAATACTTTCGTGATGTCATAGAACCAACTTGTCATGTGAAAACTCAGTGCTGTTAATAACTCGTAAAAAATTATGCTATTAAGGTAGGGGGGAAAATACCAGCTTCGAAACGAATTTTCATTTGAATTCGTTCGCTCTACAAAACTCATTATCGCTTAAATTGAAATTATTGAGATATTTGTACTTTGCTGTTCTTTTGCATATAACTTGCTATAATTTGTAGTGTTCCCAGAATTGCGAGATTTAACATGAAAAATTTGGCAAGTATCGCTTTCTTTTTTATTTTTTTATTTTTCTATTTGAAATTTTCTCTACTGTTATAAATAATACTCTTTTATTTATATCTCAAAACTTTTTATGACATGATTGAAAGCTAATAAACAAAATATTGTGATTTTCAATGATCCCGCTATTTATCTTATAGTAAATGTATTGATTTTTTTGAGACAATTTATATTTTTATTTGTAAAACTTGGATAAGCAAAAAGAAAATGGTTTAGAAAAAATTTATAAGAAAAACAGATAGATTTTTTCATTCAAAATTCATCAACATTGTATTGAATATTTTTTGTGAAATTGTCGAAAACTGAATTTTAATACTTATTTCGAAATGACAATTACAATTTATTGCTATCTTCACTGCAATTCCAGTCGAAAAATATTAATTTTTATGAAAGATTTCATACAATATGCACAAGTTCTTGCAACTATCTCAAAAATAAAAATTTAGATGTGAACTACATTGAATTAAATGCAGTTTACGATGTAATGTATTCAGGGAAATTGATTGGCGCACACGTCTTAAGGGAAAAAGTGGTTTTCGATTTTTTATGATCATATTCATATTTCTTCTCTCAAAAATTGTCTTCCTTCAATCTTGTTGAAATACATCACGGACATACGCACGTTATGCTCAAATTCATTGAAATAAAAGTACTTTAGATTACCCATGAAAATAAATGCAACATAATTCAATCTTTGGTATTCAAAAAAGTTTTTCACCTGATTTTCATAATGCTTCTTGAAATGACATTTTAATATTACTCATATCAAGTTAACGTTATAACACAATAAAAAGTTTCACAAATATCAATTTCTTACTCAACATTGCTTTTTTTTACTTCATATTTTACTGCATGCTTTGTTTTTAATCCAAATTTGATGAAAACTAAATTCAGTGCACACACTTTTCAAATAAAGACAAGATTTGTTTGATTACGTATTTAAATTACTTCATATTCATTTTCTTATTAAATATTGTTACACATGCTGATTATATGTTCAACAATCTTGTAGGACAATTTTTTTCAAGTGAAAAGTAAATATGATCACGAAAAATTGAAACGCCACTTACCTTTAAAGGCACTGAATTTCGCTGAATCCATGTCATTGTGAGTTACATATAATTGATGTATTTTTTGAAAACTTTTGCAATTTTGTTCTGAATAAACAAAAAATATAATCGAATATTTTATTTTTTTCAAGAGAATTTCAGCTAATTTTCTTCTGAACAAGTTGCAGGAAAATATTTATCGATTTGACGTTTTGAAGTGTTGGAGAAAAAATGTTTTTTAGTTTAACGCGTTTATAATAAATGTTTTCTTGAATGAGTAAGAGAACAATAAATTTCTATCGATAAACTAAATATTATTGATGCAATATACAATGCAAAACAGAGTAACTTGAAAGTGTTATATTTTTGATCATTCCAGTAATATTCTTCTATATTTTTCTTGTTAAAATTTGTTTACTCATATTTGTAAAGACTTTCATTGCAGCTAATACTTTTTCCTTGTTGATCCAAGGTCGCAGTATCACCCATGCTTGACATAGTAACTTTTCAATAATATTTTCGACAACACAATATTCTGAATTACTTTATTTTTGCAAAAACTGTTTTGAAAAAACTGCTCTCAAGTTTCTTGATAGAAATTTACTTCTGATTAGTATAAATCTACAAATTTTATGATTTTATTGACAAACTAGTGCATTTTCTTTTTTTTTTATATTTTCCAAATTACAGATCATCATAAGAAAGAGTATAAAATCAAGTACATCATTAAAAATTGAGAAATATTATTGTAAGTTTTTTTTAGCAAAAATACTTTCATATGCTACAAGGCACACTATTCTCTTAAATTAAATCAAAAAATGCAACACACATACTGGAAAATACTACATTATAAAGTAAACTTATTTTTATACTTTTTTTGTTGATAAACCAAGCATTATTTTCATGCAAATTCTATAGAAAAACGCCAGTTTTCATATAAAAAATTCAATAGAACTCGCAATTTATTGCAAGTACAAAAAAAACAGTTTGTCTCTAATAAGCTAGAACCCTATTCTAAACGACATTCCACATGGAATTGAATTCGCCGATTATTCACTAGCTGGTTTTGGGAAACAATTAAGATTTATTTTCAAACAAATCGATAGACGCGTCTTTTTCAAACAAAAAACAGTCTATGAAACAGCACACGCGCACTCCCATCAACTCCTATTTGGCATGACAAGTCGGTTCCGTTGACATTGACGCTTGCTTATACGCCTGCTGGGTATCACATGACGCATGCAGAGGTGCCAATCGTGGGACAATTGAAATTATTGAGAATCACAAATAATTTATGCCGCTTTCAGCCCGCCACTTCATATTGATGGCAATTCCCGAAATGGTCTCGCCACTCTCAGAAACTTGCTGAAATAAAAAATTTGTCATTTTTCTTCAACTTTGTTAACTTGTACCATTTATGGAAGGTTCAAGACGACTCGGAAGCTAATGTGGTGAGAGAAAGACGCATAGAATGGAAACTATCTGAAAGGACGAAAACAGAACGTTTTCCGAGTCATCTTAAGTTGCCCAGGTAAAAAAACCATGTCTCAAACCAAGTTCCAGAAAAAAACTATGAATGTTTTCTAAAAGGAGGTAAAATGAAAATTTGTTAGAGCAAGTGCTATTGAAAATACTTTTGTCGCTTCAGTAAAGGGCAACTTAAGGCATGTTATGAAACCTTTTCAAACATGATTCTATTGATTATATACATCTATTATTGTGAATGGCACATAAGTAAATAATAAAAATAACTTATAGAAATTTCGTAAGTCGTTGCATTTCAGTTACCTTCATAGATTCCAAAAATACACTTTGGTAGGAAACCTCGCTTAGCTTTCTTTTTTCAACGTACACATTTTATGGTTGCTTAACGTTTTTAAAATCATTCGCTAACAAATTAATTCACGTTTTCACAAATATCAGCCAAGCTTGGAGATTTCCATTGTCATTGAGTAATTTCAAAAAGTTACTCACAAAATACTTTGATTTTTATAGCGAGCATTTGAATAAAAAACTTTGCTAGGCCATAAAAATTACATTGACTGCGGACACAAAAATACATTTTACTTTTGAATTTACAAATAATATTTTTCTGTATAAAAAATTTATCATTATTATTAACTGATAAAATTTCAAGCAATTAATATGAATAAAAAAACACAATTTTAAGAAATTATTAAGTTTTTACAAAGTGGACAAACATAAATATTACCTTTATTTATGATTGGGGGAATGTCATTGTCGACTATGAGATTCATTACTCTAATAAAGAATAAAAATTTCATTCAATCCTTTCTAAAACATTTGAATTTCTGTTGTTAACAGAAAAAAAAATACATCACTGCTGATAATACAAAATACAAAGCTGATAACAAAATTTATGAGTAGTAAAAATACTTTATACTTTTTATTGCAAAAATTAAGAGATAGGAGCTACCAAATTTGTTGTGTATGAAGTATGAAAATTTGGATTATTGTACCCATCAATATCATGCGTTGTTATCTTGCAATATGAATACTCACTGCATTAGAAGATCGACATCCGTATTTTTCAAAATCTGGATGTAAATGCATTTTGATACTAGCTTCTTGGAAAACTTGGTCATCAAGTTGGCGATGCGATTAACTTCATCTGTGGACTTAATGCCGCCATTTGGGCTGAGCAAAATGCTCAGGCATTTGAGTAGTGACGACGGATCGATTCGTGGCTAAAAAAAAAACAAACAAGCACAACATAAATTATACATGTTCAAATCCCACAACATGTCAATTACTTTATTGTTTTCACAATTTGTTGTTTTAATTGTGACTTCCAAATACTGTTATATAAACTCCAAAAAATAATTAGTTTTACAGACTATTTTTTGAGTAAAAAAAAAGCATTTTTATATAAAATTCTGTTATAATTTTTTTACTAGTTTAGAAAAATGTTCTTACAATATATTAAAAAAAATTAGTAAATTTTAACATGCTAAAATGTTGGAAAAAACTGAAATTGATCATAATTTTTTGTTCCCTACTATGTGTGTAACATTTTCAAAATGATTTAAAAGTATTTGGAAAATCGAGAAACTGAAACTTTCTGAATTATTATTATAAATTTTTTATTTGCAAGTCTCGAACCTGTCTCAATCTTTTTCAAAAACAACACAATATTCAACATTTCATCATATCTCTTATTGAATGAAATATCTTATCAGCTTGTTTTTTTTCTATGTAATTTTTTTGCAAGCGCCCTGAACGTAAATAATAGAGAAATACTATCAAAATTCAAAAAACTGAAGAACAGAGTTTTTGTTGAGAAGGAAATATCAAGTGAAATTAGAGATATCTTGTATAAAAAAAAACAAAAAAGGACAAATCATCGCCTCCAACAACTTTTGAACTATTTATTACTTTATCAACAAAGCACACATATCAAGGGAAAAAAGAAATGAACATATATTGATGAAATAAAAATTTATTTATCCTACCGCTGTGTCTTTTTTATTGATAGCTTCAAAATTTAAAAAAACCAAAAAAACTAACAGATGAAAAAACATCATTTATTCATGCTAAAAAACTGGAAAATAGTACATTGTGCACCGTTTGGATGTATTTTGCCATCCACGACAGCAAAATAACGCCATGAAGCATGTAAGTTTTTTTTTTTTCAAATGATACATAAAACAATAATATTTAAAATCAAAACAATTTCACAGAAAATGCCAATAAAAAGAAAAATAAATTATCATTTAATGTAAAAAGTAAAAATTAGTACATCGTGTAAAATAATTATATTACAAAAATCTAGTCATCTATAAGTATACAATTCAAGGAAAAGTGATTGCTTAACTCGGTATACTTTTATAGTTTTGAAGTTTTATTAGTTTTCAGTTTTGAATGAAGATTATACGTTTCTAGAGAGTTGCTATGGATAAATTTTTTATTAGGTACATTTCTCAAAGAACTCGCATTTGAAATTGAGTTCCAGAAAGTTTACTCAGATAAGGCCCAGCTCTACATAAACTTATATTACTGAAATAATAAAAATGATAACCTATGTATAATCATCAGAGATTTTTTTATAATATTCTACTTAAATTATTACATGGATATTAATATATCCTGAACATTCACAGATTCGCATTTGATATCTTTGTCTCGTGCATGCTTGAAAAAAAAAATTAATAAATAAATAATTGTAATAATTTAGTTGCTCCAGTAACAAAGTATATGATGGGAGCAGGAATTATCAGAATAATGTTTAATTGGGCTTTAAAAACTTACTTCAATTACAAAAAAGAATAGCAAATGAAAAATCATCATAAAAAAATGACAGTTGATGATAACAAAATTTTGTGACATTAGGATGTAAAGATAATAGTATGTTATTGTGAGTTTTGGAAATCCCTGTTTTGACGAAACAAAAGTTTAAGATCTGAGGCGAAGCTGAGGACTGTAATCATTTCGTCAAAGTAGGAAATTCCCGAAATTCGCAATACGATATTTTATTCAGTTTGCTAATAATTCAAGCTCAAACATCACATTATTAGTTAATTGCGAATAAAAATAATTACAGTACAATTAATGATCATAATTGTAAACTATCTTCAAACTCAGTTTAATAACTGTAATATATGGTTTTTAAAACAAATAATAGTACATTTTCTACCTAGGACAGAATTTCTTTTCCCTCAAGTAAGAAAAAAACTTCAGTCTGTGATTATTGAAAATATTTTTCAGATGCCATAATTTCGATATTTTTAAAAAAATATTTCCTACATTAAGCTACAAGAAATTTTCAAAAAACCAAGAAAAACTTATATGTATAAGATTAAATATATTAAAAAAAAAAAAATTAATTAAAAAATGTTTTAACAAGATAGTCTATGAGAACAAATCAAGAACATTTAAAAAACTCGAGTAGTAATTATTTACCTAAATATTATAATAGGATACATAAAAACTGCATAAACAGTTTTTAAACCTTTGACTATATGCAAGTATGAATAATCGAGTATGTTTACGTAGAATTGAAAAACCAACTTTAATGAACTATATTGAGAAATATTTGCTCAGAATAAAAAAAATATTGTATATTTCACAACAAGTTGAGTATCGGGAGTTTTACCGTAGACGTCAAGTTGGCGGCGCAGAGCCATATAGGTCAGTGCGGAGAATTGTGGGCAAGC
>JAPYZL010161267.1:0-12938 GCA_030522825.1 Platygaster orseoliae
TGGTTCGTGACGTTTTGGATATGTCAAAATCGACCAACTCTTACTGCTAGAGCCATCTACTGACAAACAGCGAGAACTTAGTTGCGCACCTAATAGTTATTAAAAGAATATTACCTTATTACACATATTTCTCGTAGGTCCTAAATTACCAGCCAGTTCAACATTTAAAAAATTTAGATCAAATTGAACATTCCTCTTTTACGGATAGTAGCTCTCTATTTCATATTTTTCGATATGACTCTCTGGTCATTTTCAAAAATTTGATCATAGGATAATTCACATTTCGATGTGCAAATATCAAAGCGAAATCTTTGCCATTATAAAATTCATATCCGTGAAGCACTTGAGCATGTGCTTCTCTATTGCTTAATCGACATTCAAAACATATCCGTGCCATTCACAAAAATTGCATTCTGCTTTTTAATACTAAGTACAAGAACTTTTCTTTACTAAATCAGCATTTGCTAGATTTTTCCATTGTGTGAGTATATTCATGAGTATTTAAGAGATTTTTTCTTGCAAATCTTTTCTCGCAATGTGAACATTTATGTGGTTTATCTCCAGTGTGCGTACGTTCGTGGATCGTTTTAGCAATTTTTTGTACGAATCTTTTCTCGCAATGTGAACATTTATATGGTTTATCTCCAGTGTGCGTACGTTCATGAATCGTTTGCTCATATTTCGTTGCAAATCTTTTCTCGCAATGTGAACATTTATATGGTTTTTCAGCAGTGTGCGTACGTTCATGACGCATGTGATTAGGTTTCTGTGCAAATCTTTTCTCGCAATGTGAACATTTATATGGTTTCTCTCCAGTGTGCGTACGTTCATGAATCGTTTGCTGGAATTTCTTTGCAAATCTTTTCTCGCAATGTGAACATTTATATGGTTTTTCTCCAGTGTGTGTTTTCAAATGATCATTTAAATTAGTTTGTTGCGTAAACCGTTTTTTGCAATGCACACACAGATAAGGTTTTTCGCAAGTGTGAATTCGAGTATGCGCAATAAGATTATATTTAAATGTAAAATCTTTCCCACAAGTTGCACACGAAAAAGGAAGTTTTCCTGTGTGACGAAGAATGTGGGTATTGAATGCCCGTTTAGTAATAAATCTTTTCTTGCAAACATTACAGTCATGAAGTTTTTCTCCAGTGTGCAATTGTATATGCCCAGTTAATGTTAATTTGCTCAAGTATTTTTTTTGCAATAATCGCATTCGAAAGAGTCCTTTTTACGGTGTACTCGAATATGTTTAGCCAAATCATTTTCCGTTGTGAATTTTTTCTGGCAATGTTCGCACTCGGTTCGTTTGAGGTTCTCTAATTCACGAATAATTTTTTCTTTCAAATTTTGAAAATTAACGGATTTGTGTGTAGACTTTGACGGACTATGCTCCATTTTTTCAGTGTCTGAAGATATTCTGGAAAATATTTGAGGATAAAAGAAAGTGCTGTGATTCTATTGATTTGGGATAAATAATTTCTAAATAATATGGTCGATTTTTCGGGATAGTTCAAGTAGGCACAATAATAGCGAATTTTTACGGTTTAATTATGCAATTTACATTCGAGTGATATAACAATATTTCGTGTGTAAAATCGAATAATTTTAATAAATAGTAATACTACGAATTTTAAACGACAATGCCGAAACACAAAAAATGATAAATAGTTGTGACGCGAAAGAGAAAGCAGATAGTGAAAAGCGTTGCATCCGGTCAAGAAAAAAAAATAAATATGAAACCATTTATTTATTGTATGAATCACGACAATTTTGTCTAGATGAGTTGTAAAATTGAAAGATTATATTCTTATAATTTTCATTTTTAGAAACTGAATACAAATAATAACTTCAACTCTAAAGGAAGTTTTTATGATACATTATTATGTTTTCAAACGTATGATTTCATTAGAGTACAAAATAGAGTTTCAAAACATGTTGTACAAAAAGTAATTACAGGAAAAATAATGTCACTTACGAGAATGCTGACAAACTGAACAAATTTTGGTCTTTCGAGCATTAGAAACAATTAATCTAATTAGAAATTTCAAAATGATAAGAAAATATCTCGAAACATATGCACTTCGATCAAATTAAGAGAGAAATACGCAATTGGGGAGTCGCATCAATTTTTTTTTGTTGATATCGTTAGTTTATCAAAAATATCAAACACGTACTTTTTTTATTTTCATAACTCAAAAATTGACAGAAACACATCGTTTACAAGAGTAAACTAATTGCGAGTGACGTCTTTCTAACTGTCTGAAGTCATTTTCATGTTTATTATATCTATATATACGGAAACAAAAATTTGCATACATTTTGAAATAAAATCATTTTTCAGAGACACAATTGAACGTCGACACTTTTTTTTTGGAAATCATAGTTCGATACATATGAGGCCAAATTCTATTTTTTTCCCATGCTGCATGCAACTTCCTAATTCTATAAAAGCGCACTGATTCTAATAAGTAAGAACTATTTCTATAGGTTAAAAACTATAGGAATACTAACAAATAAGTACCTACTACCTAAAAAGTTCTAATTGTATTCTCGGGTCCGAAATTTTTCGAATTCGATGCATGAAAATCATTATGAATATATACAGAACAGTACAAAATTTTCTCGATTGTAAAAATATTCAGAATGATAGGAAATTTTTCAACAACTTAAATTCAAGGAGTAACGTTCCTTTACAATATGTATAAAAGTACTTCAAATCGACTAAAAATTCATGTTTAAGGCATCCAATGTGGAAAATCTTTCAAGTTTTCAATGCAAATACAAGTATATCGAGATAAGGATTTTGGCAATTATAAAGATTTGAAATTATGCAAAGAATTTTTGAGAAGTATGATTTCTTCACTATTATGTAGATATAATTGTACAATAATAATGAAAATTCTATTCACTGAACATAAATTGTATAAATAGGTATAAGAAACTAAAGAAATAACAAAAATGTTTTCGGTTGTCCTGTAACTGGCAATTCAAAAAAAGTATTGAAAAAAATGTCAATTAGATAACGTTTTCTTTTAAATTAATTAGAATAATTTTTATTGTTTTCATTTCCAATACTCTACAGTCAAACCCTAGATTCTATGAAAAGATAAATAGAAATAATTGATATCTCTAGAAATCATATATATATATATATATATATATATATATATATATATATATCATAACACAATTTTGTTATTAACATACGTGAGTGTCAGTTTTTAAATTTATGCTGTAAATTTATCAATTGTTTTCTCTGTTTCATAATTTCTTGTACAACAAGTTACAACTGTTTTGGAATTAATTTTATTGTAGCAATTATTTAAAAAAATTATCGCAATATTGCGTTCTTGTAATACATGCATGCTTTTTAAAGTTTTTTGATTGCTGGACGAGTATCTTATATTAATTTAGAATTATAGTGTCCATCTTCAGAAATCCGAGAAGCTATTCATAAAAAAACTGGAAATCTCTAAAAATTATTAATTATATAACAAAATGAAGTAAATAACATACGTTAATGACAGTCAAAATATCCATGCTGTACTTTAAATTTGTGTAGTGATTCCTCAAACATCTACAAGAATAATAAAAATTTCAAACTTATATTTAATGCACATGAATCGTTATATTGTACAAATTTAATGCAACTGCATATATGTATCTATAATTTTATTATATCAGAAAATCTTTCAGGTTGTTAAAATACGGATACAATTAAGAAATAGCAATCGCACAAAAATATAAATTCAAATACTCAGTGACTTTTAACTTACAAAATTTGGTTCATGAAATGAAACGCGTACCTACTATATGTAAAATTTGCAAGTTTTGACTACAGAAATTATCTAGTTTCAGAGACTTTTATTTCGAGAAATGGAAAAAATAGTACTCTCGTCACGAATAGGTTTAAATTCGAATATTAAAATTCGATGGAAACGTACGTATGTTATCTTGAAAACCCGTATAGAACATTTTTTCTGCCTTTGTCTGTAGCATCCCTCGTGTTTTTGAATTATCGAAGGCAAACTTTGATCTATTTTTCTCAGTACGTACTCAAATTCCTCACAAAGAGAAATGACCTTTCTTGAATGACATCCAAAAACGATTATTCATGTATTTTAATAAACTTACCGACTCTTAAACTAATAACGTTACGGATCTATTTTCATATCATTACCTTTCTAAAAGAGGATCACCATTCTAGAAATAGTTTTTTTATTTTTTCGGCAATTTTGAAAGGCTAAATAATTATAAAACTCGGAAAAGAGGACAACAGATAGATGTGAAACTCCATGTTTTCTGTCTCTACTCGTCCGACTTTTATATTCAGCATTTCAATTCTTCAAAAAAATATAGTGACGCAGGCCAAGAAAAAGGCCCTAAGAGGCAAAAAGTCGATTTCCTGTTTTCAGTCAATATTTGTTCTTCTTCATCTGCTCTATCATATGGAACAAGTTTCAAGTGCGTAATTTGAAAAACCACGTAATAACAAGCTAAATTAATAAACCCTACTGGATTGGCGCGCTGGATTCGCGCCGCGCGTCGTGCATAAGAATCACTGCCGGCCACAGTGACATCTCTCTCATATCCACGCGCACCTTTTGTTCGTAGGATTGATGATGGTGCAGTTCTCAACCAAACCCGACTTTTCTACCTGCTACCTGCCTTTTACGTTTGACACCGAAAAATGCTTATCCTGTAAAATTTTCGATTTGCCTCTTAAGGGTGTGCAGAAAGTATTCTCATTCTGTCTCTTCCTCTCATACAGTTACTGTTCTACCTGTCTCTGTTGCACTACAGTAGGTTCCGCATACCCTTAAGGCCTTTTTCTTGGCCTGTGTCACAATTATGGAGTAACAATTATTATTTTGTTATTACTACATTAATTTGGTATAATTTAAAAACTTTTTTTTATGTGATAATAAATAATGGAAAATAATAATATACAATGAGCATAAATCACATGTGATTATAGCATAATAAATCTTTTGGGGTATTCTGATTTATTTTTTCGAATTTTATTCTACATACGACTTGCAAAATAATGATAATGATACATATAAAAATAGATATTTATGCTACAAGGGAGAAAAAGGATGATTCCAACGAGTGCAAAGTTTAGGCACGAGCGAAGCGAGTGCGCAATTGCACGAGTTGGAATCATCCTTCTTGTCTCGTGTAGCATACAATATTTTTTCTCGTGCATGTGTAAAAGTGGCCACTTCATTTTTATGGAACGCAGGAACGAAATCCTTTTTTTGAAGTACTTGGAAATAAGCGGGATTTATCAATAAAATCCTAGGGAAATATCCATAAATCACGGATCAGGCAACTTTCTTCCCTGTGATCCGGGATTTATGAATATTTCTCTAGGGTTTTATTGATTCAAATACTAATTTCAAATAATCAAGTTTTACTATAATCTCGATAGACAAATTGTGCAGTTGAGAAGCTCAAAAACAAAAATAAGTGGAAAATATTTTCCGGCAGGATTCTTTTACGGAAAAAAAAGTTGATCTAAAAAAAAACTTGATTTTACTGACGAACGCCTTAATTCGCGCCTACATTTTTCCAGCAACTTTTCCGATACTGAATGCAAAAATAATTGATAACTCGACGTTAATGTGACCCGATCATGTTATTACCAGACGAACTAATAAGAACGAGTTTTGTCATTTAGATCTACATAAAAGATGGAAAACAAAATCTTCGGGAAATTGGACCCAATGAATTTTTAGATCAATTCATTATGAATTAGTTGTGGGATTCCAAAATAATCTGAACTATTTATTTATTACGTACCATTAATAATGTACCACGTACTACGGAGAGATGTCGACGACTTTCTTCCTGTACCACTGTAACTCAAATGGGTGCAAATGGGCAAGCCAGAATCCAGATTCTACCTTCTCGGGCTTCTAGGGCTCAAACTCAAACGAGACATAATAAAGAGAGGCAACTTTGGGAACGACATGCCAAATTTTAGACGTAGATCAATAGTATTCTTGACGTTGATAAACGTTTGAGCAACCAAAAACGATTATCTTAATATATCTTTCGATCAATGTATAGTTTCAAACTTTCCAGACGGAAAGCCAACGGATTTTTTTTTTTCTTAAGAAAATCCTGTTTCGAAACAACATTATAATTTTTCTTACTATGTATTTTATTCAGTACCGCCAGAAAAAATTTTTTTTTTGGGGAGCAAAACATATATATAGATATATAAATAATAAGAAAAGATCAAATTTTAGGGAAAAGTTGACCCCCCTGGCCCCCTGTTTTGGCGCCACTGATTTCATTAAATGTATCATTTTGAAGCTACCAAAATTTTCTTTAACTTTTTTCATGGTTTGTCAATGAACTTAGATTTTGGTATTGAATTTGTAAATATTATGACATCACTATACTATAAAAAACCAATTTGGTTGCTCAGACAGTCGTTTGGTCATTATTCGACCTACAAAATATTGGATTTACTTGAGTAAATTTTTAGTTTAGTCACACAAATTTTTTATTTACCGTGAAATATTTTTAGTTCGAACAAATGAAAGTTACCAGTAACGTAAATTTTTTGCCTGTAACAAAAATTGTTGAGTCTAAAATTTGTAAGATTCTGAATTCATAATAAACGATTACGTGAAAATTCTAGATTTTCTAGGGTTCGGATGTTTGTTGGAGTTTTTGAAATAATCATCGATCATATGTACAATAAAATGAAGTGATGTTCGGTGTAGAAATATTTATTACAAAACATTGCTTTCAACTGTCGAACAATAATAGTTAAATGAGTTCAAAAATGATTCACACATTTTTTTCGTTGTACATAACGTTAATAAAATTTTTTGAAAAAAAATTGATACCTTCAGAAAATTATAGCATAATGTAGAAAAGCATAAGAAATTAAATTTTTATCTTTATAGTAATTGAATAAACGTTTTCATAATGAGTAGAAACACCGAATCAGGTAAAAAACATGATGAATCTGTTTACCAGCTTTGTAATCAATCAGATTTTTTTACATTTGATTATACGGTTTGATAAAACAATGAAAAATACACTTCATAATCCTTTGATATTTAACCATGTCACAAATTATTGTCGATTGTTTTACATTGATAGCATTTCTATAGGTAAGATATATAATAAGATATACAAAAATAATATACAAAAGAACGAAGATGATTTTTTACTTCAAATACGTAGAAGATTTTCAAATAAATGTATAAGTTTGATTAAAAAACTGTTTTTTCCATCGGCCGAACAACGAACATCCTTTAAGTTCGTCTTAATGATGGAACTGATTTCTGTAAAGGACAATAAGTTTGTTTAGATTACAAAAGTATCAGTGTTGTAAAAATTAAAAAAAAAAATTATTAATGGAAAACTACAAAGATATAAATTTATTCACAAACGACCAAACACCTAATTATTTTAAATAAATTTAAAGAAATTTCATATACTTCAAGAAAAAAACATGATAAACATCGAAAAAAACGGCAGAGAATTTCGATACGAATTAAATTATCGCAACCATTGCATTTGGTTGAAGGAAATAAAGTTCAAGAATAACGAATACATTTCAACGAAATTCTTCGATTGTAACAAAAATGTGTTATTTCTTAGTCGAAAAAAGCCAATTTCTTTAAAATAAGAAAGGTTTATTTTTAAACCGAGACTATTCGTAATTATACTTCATAATTTAATGTCATAAGATTATTTCATCCTCCTTAAATAAAAAATTTGAAAGTTTTGTAACATTAAAAGGATATTTCAAACAAAAGTAGTTCAAAAAGATTTTTATAGAAAAATTTTGATAATTGATGATAAAAAAAAACAAAAAATGGTCAATTATTCATTATGAAATAGGGCCAAATTATTCCAAATGGGCATAACTTGAATTCGAGAAAAAATTTTTTCTCAACCGGTTATGATGAATCAACAAATAATATTCGAATCGGTTTAAGATATGTCAATGTGATAGTTATTAAAAGAAAATTACGTTATTATACTATTTTATCGTAGGTCCTAAATAACCAACCAGTTCAACATGTAAAAAAAGTATATCGAATCGGACATTCCTCTTTTTCATATAGTTGCTGTTTATTTTGTATTTTTCGATATAATTCGATAGTTTCTTTCTAAAAATATAAGTATACCATAATCCACATTTCGTTGTGCAAATATGTGAGCTCAATCTTTGCCAATATAAAATTGATATCCGTGAAAAACTTGAGCACGTGCCTCTCTATTGCTGAATCGACATGCAAAACATATCCACGCCATTTACCAAAATTGCATTGCTTTTTAATGCTGAGTGAGCGAATTTTTCTTTACCATATCGGAATTTGCCTGGTCTTTCAATTCTGTGAGTTTATTCATGAGTATTTGAAAGATTTTTTGTTGCAAATCTTTTCTCACAACGATTACCACTTGTACAGCTTTTCTCAAGTGTTCGTGCGTTCATGAAATATTTGACTGATTTTTCAAGTGAATCTTCTATAGCAGTGTGTAAAATTGAACCGATTTTCTCCTGAGTGAGTTCGTTCGTGGACCGTTTTAGCAGATTTTTGTAGAAATCTTTTGTCACATTGTCAACATGTATATGGTTTTTTTCTAGGGTGCCTACGTTTATGCTTCCTTTGGTTACGTTTCGTTGAAAATCTTTTGTCGCAATGTGAACATTTATGTGGTTTATCTCCAGTGTGCGTACGTTCATGAATCGTTTACACATATTTCGTTGCAAATCTATTCTCGCAATGTGAACATTCGTACGGTTTATCTCCAGTGTGCGTACGTTCATGAACAGTTTGATTACCTTTCGTTGTGAATGTTTTCTCACAATGTGAACATTCATATGGTTTAGCTCCAGTGTGCGTACGTTCGTGGATCGTTTTAGCAATTTTTTGTACGAATCTTTTCTCGCAATGTGAACATTTATATGGTTTATCTCCAGTGTGGGTTTTCAAATGATTATTTAAATGAGTTTGTTGGGTAAACCGTTTTTTGCAATACAGACACAGATAAGGTTTTTCGCAAGTGTGAATTCGAGTATGCGCATTAAGATTACATTTATATGTAAAACCTTTTCCACAAGTTGCACACGAAAAAGGAAGTTTTCCTGTGTGACGAAGAATGTGGGTATACAATGCCTGTTCAGTAATAAATCTTTTCTTGCAAACATTACAGTTATGAAGTTTTTCTCCAGTATGCAATTGTATATGCCTAGTTAATCGATATTTGCTCAAGTATTTTTTTTTTGCAATAATCGCATTCGAAAGAGTCCTTTTGACGGTGTACTCGAATATGCTTAGCCAAATCATTTTCCGTTGTGAATTTTTTCTGGCAATGTTCGCACTCGGTTCGTTTGAGGTTCTCTAGTTCACGAATGATTTTTTCTTTCAAATTTTGAAAACTGAGGGCATTGTGTTCAGACTTTGACAGATGATGCCCCATTTTCTTCAATGTTCGGAGATATTCTGGAAAATATTCAAGGGTAAAAGAAAATGCTTTGATTCTATTAATTTGGGATACATAATCTCTGAATAATATTGTCGATTTGTCGGGACATTTACAGTAGGCACAATAACAGCCAATTTTTTTGGTTTCCAAATGCAATAAACATTTGAATACAGTAGGACCGTGATCGAAGGGATTTTGATCGAGGAGACTCCAAATATACCGTGATGCCTTCGGTGGCGATGCGATCTCAAATTTCAAGCCGCGAAGAATTTCCAAACGCCTGGAAAGTCATTCACTCATTGTCCGTGTTTTTGGGCCCTATTAAAGCAAGCTCTCGAGGTTTCTACATAATGGTCTTTCGCCGCAAGTGGTTCCTGTTTCGATCGAGGAGACTGTTTAGTTAAATCCCCCGAACTGTCTTCTCGATCAAGGTCCTACTGTAATATATCAATATTCATTGTGGAAAATCGAATAATATTAATAAGTTGTAATACTACGAATTCTGGAAGACAATGCCCGAACACAAAAAATGATGAATAGTTGTGACGCGCCAGAGAAAGTAGATAGTGAAAAGTGTTGCATCCGGTCAAAAAAAAATGTAGAAATTTCAAACCACTTCTTTATTGTAGTAATCATGACAACTTCGTCTATTTGAGTTGCGAAATTAAAACATTATGTTTTTAGAATTTTTATACTTAGAAAATGAATAGAAATAATAACTTTATCTCTGAAAGAAATTTATATGAAACATTATTCTGTTTTCAAATTTAATGTGTAAATTCATTAAAGTACAATAGTTATTTGTGTACCGCGACGCCATAATGCTATTCCGAGGACAAGGACGATATTTTTCCGTCTGAGGCGCCAGTCGAGGACAAGAAAACATCATCCTTGTCCGAAGATAGCATTGACGTCAAGGTTCACATAAGATTTTATACGTAAACGGATGAAAACTCGTGTTTGCATCCGGCGACGTACAAAATAGGATTTCAATATAGTATATTGTGTGGGAAGGAGCGAAAACAGTCGATTGATATGAGTGTGGAGCTTGCAGCCTGAACGAAGCGAAGGCTGTAATCACACGAATTCCAATCGGCTGTGAACTCCGTCGCACATACGATACTTTTTGCCTCGAAAACATCAAGAATGAGCAATTTCTGGTCTGTCAAGAGAGATAATGAAGGTTAGGGGCACATATTGTTTTTTCTTGATATTTCATTGGTTTTTATTTCTTCCTGGTTTGTAAGTAATGAAAGGAATTTTCCACTTACAGTGGGCACTGCGCATGCGCTTAAACTTTGCTACCCACCTGTCTGATATACGACATTTTCGTTTCTCGAAATAGGCCAGAAATTGTTCATTTTCTATGTTTGAGAGGCGAAAAAAATGTTGTATACCAAGTAATTACGGGAAAAATGTTACTTACAAAAATGCTGGCAAACCGAACAAATTTAGACTTTCGAACATTAGACACAATTAATCTAATAAAAAATGAAAAAATGATAAGAAAATACCTCGAAACAAGTACACTTCGATGAAAATAAGAGTGGAATACGCAATTGAAAAATTGCATCTATTTGTTTTCGTTTATATAGTGAGTTTATCAAAAAATATCAGACGTATTTTTTTATTGTCATATCTCAAAAATTGACGGAAGCACATCATTTTTAAGAGTTAACTAAGTTACGTCATTCTAACTGTCTGGCGTTTTTTTTTTTATTTTTAATATATTTTGATATTTTTAATTATGCTTGTAGATGTATTTGAAAACTATCACTAAACCTTTTTTTTCGGAAATCATAGATAGATGCATATGAGACCAAATATGTTTTTTTTTCCCACGCATCTTCTCAATGCCATGAAAGCGCACTGATTCTAAAAAACCTTACTAATACCTACTATAGCATACCAACAAAGTTGTGATTGTATTCTCGTGTCTCAGATTTATTAAATTCAATACATGAAAATACCAGATATCTTTATTGATATACAGAATATTACAAAATTTTCTCAATAGAGAAAAATCTCTCAAGTAATCCATGCAAATACAAGTAAATTAAGTTAAGGATTTTGGCAATTGTTAAGACTTGAAATTATGCAAAGAATTTTTGAGAAGTATGTTTGCTTCACTAATTAGAAGATAAAAATTTCACTATAGTGATGAAAATTCTATTTGCTGAATATAAGTGATGTAAATATGTAAAGGAAACCAAGAAAATAGAGAAAGAAATTTCTGGTTGTTGTGGTACTGGAAATTCGAAAAAAGTAACGATAATACATGTCAATTAGATATCGTGCATGTTTTAGTCAATTAGAATAATTAATCTTGTTTTAATTTGCAATACTACAGAGTCCAACCCTAGAAATCTACGAGGCGATAAATAAAAAAATTTTATATTTCTGGAAGTCATATCGATATTACAACAAAATTTCGTTATTAACATACGTGATCGACAGTTTTTTAATAAATGCTGTAAATTTATAAACTCTTTTTTTTATTTTTATCCTTCGTTAAACAACAAATAACAATGATAGTGGAAATAAATTATATTATAACAATTGTTTGAACAAATTATCGAAATATTTTATTTCTGTAATACATGCATGTTTTTTGAGTTGCTTGACGAGTATTTCACATAAATTTATAATTACAGTTTCAATCTCTAGAAATCTATGAAGCGATTAATAAAACAACCGAAAATCTCTAAAAATTGGTGATAATATAATAAAATTTAGTAAATAACATACGTTAAAGACAATCAATAATAGCTTTACTTTGATTTTGTGCAGTGATAGTTTCCTCATACATCTACGAGCATAATTCAAAATATCAAACCCACATTTAATGCATATGAACCATTTTATTATACAAAGTGAATGCAACTGCATATAAATCTATAATTTATATCAAATAATCTTTCAAGTTGTAAAAATATGGAAATATTTATGAAATAGCGATCACACGGGAATAGAAATTCAAATACTTAGTAACTTTTAATTAACCAGAAATTGAATTTTAGTAAATGAAAAACGTATCTATATGAAAAATTTGCAAGTTGCAACTACAAAAATTATTATACTTCGATAACTGTAATTTCTAGGAAGTAGAAAATCATACTCTTGTCACGAATTCATTTGCATTGACAAATTACAATCTGATAAAAACGTATGTATGTTTCCTTGAAAACCCAGGGCCGGCGCTAGGTCTTCAGGCGCTACGGGCGACAGCCTATTTAGCGCCCCCCCCCCTTATTTTTTCGTATGTAGGTGGCAGTAGGTGGTTTGAAAAGTATTTGAAGCCACATTAATATAATGTTTTTATGAAGTTCATTTATTCTCTACAAGCGAGGGTGCCAATGCAAAAACCCGCTTTGCGCTCGAACGCGGGTATAAGTATTGTCCAAGTACCAGATAAATTCAAAAATCAAAAAAGTTAAAATTGTACATTTTTTAATATAAAACTCATGAAG
>JAPYZL010161285.1:0-11713 GCA_030522825.1 Platygaster orseoliae
GAGAATACTTTGAATAAAAAATTTGAAAAACTCGAGATATCTTGTTTATTTTGCGATTAATGGAATCAGTCTCGAAACTTAATGGACGCACTGTGTAGAACAACAATTTTATTTTGAGAATTTCAATTATTAAGAACATTCTGCCAAAATTTGAAAAATTTTGAAATTGAAATGTTATGTACGACCTAGAAATTTCAAAATTTACGCATTTTAGAACATTTTAGCAAATGTTGTTATTCCATAATAATTTCAAAAAATTTTCCTAGTCAAGGAATCCGGTGAATTATTATAATTTTGAAATTTCCAAGAAGACATTTACTAGATTTACATAAGAAGACAGAAATTTAGTTCATTCTGAAAATGTACTAAGTTTTGTGAAATTAAAATATTCAAGAAATGTTCAAAATTATAGAAATGTGATTGAAAGTGAAAATTCGAAAAGTCAGACATTTGAAAATTTTGAAGAATGCAAGAATTTTAATATTGTAAAAATTTATTCATTTGTATTATTATACTTTATATTCTTTAATGATTACTGGAATGAGATATTTCTTAAAATTAAAAATATTTTTTAAACAATAGGACATTCGCAAAATTCATCAGTTAATAATAGTTAAAAAATGCTAGGATATTGAAAATTTGGAGATATATAGAAATTTCGAACGTTCTTCAAATTTGAGAGAAAAAATGGCCGACAAAATTTATCGATAGGTATATTGAAATTGGGAAATTACGGAAATATAGATATTCCTACAATTTCAGCAAGTTTACTTCGAACATTTCAGTTATTCCGAACACTCTGTTAAAATTTGATAAAATTTTGAAAATTTTGAAGAAGTTCACCCTTTTTCATAAAGACCTCCAAATGAAATTTCGAATCTAGTAGAATTCGTTAATCTAACATAAATTTAGGGTGCGAAAGAGTTTCTAATAATATACTACGAAATTCAAATTATTATTTGGCATTCTCAATTACAAAAATTACTTTTTATACTATCAAACTTATGTTGCAATGTTATCATGGAACTATATTATGCTGCTATATGTACAAACAAAATAAGCATAAAATCCTTAAATGAGTTACTTAAATATTCTCATCTCTGCTGAATTTCAGTTTCTTGCAGCTAAAACAAATTACTAAAGTTTCCTTAAAAATCAACCTAACCTAACCCCCAAATTTTTTCACCATAAACCGCTGCGTAGTTTGCCTGTTCGCTAAATCCAACCCTGCATGCTGCACTTTCGGTCAATCATAATCCAGCATTAACCATAGAAAAATGTCTACTTTGGTCCTATCTGGATATATCTTTATTCTAAAAGTCCGAAGAAAGTCTAACACAAGATGTACAAATCAGAAACAGATAGATCTGAAATCCCATATTTTCCATCTCTATTTTCCTAGTTTTCATTCGAAGACATGTTCTGCCTAGTTCTACCACTTCCTTCACGGATATGCCCTTATCATTCCTTTGATTTTCCAAAAGACGTCAGAATAAGACACCTTGGTTATGATCATCGGGAAAACAGTCGAGGCGGGGGATCGAACTATTAATAAAGCGGGCTGTGGAGGAGCCAAGAAATGGGAAGAGGAAGGGTGAAAGGCGTTTTTACGCGGCGAGCTGCCGCACGTGCCCGAGGAACTTTGGGGGTATACGTGTATATGCGGGACAGGAAGACGATGCGAGGCACGTGTACCACCGAGCATCGATCCGCGGCTATTCCCTCAAGGTCGGTGGTTGCTCCGACGCCGTATCAATGACCTCTCAGCCCTCGGTTCGTTCTTAAAGTGCGTCACTAGGCCAACGCGAGTAGCGCCACCCAATCTTATTCCTTCCTTACTCCCTTTCTAGCCTTGGCAACTTTTGCTTTATTTGCCACGATGTTACCACCGGAACTTCCCTCGCACCTCCATTTCCTCTGGAGTTGTACATTTTTACCGCAAATCGCGGAAAGAAGGTACGATCTAGTCTCGTGTACTGTATGAAATTAGGATGACAATCTTCAATCTTGTAAAGTTCCGTAAGATATAATAAGAATAAATATATGACTGTGCTCTTAGAGCCATATTTTTTGAATTTTATTATATTTCTTATCAGGATCATGTTTAATAATAGTATATTACTTCACTAGTGTGGAAGAGTTTTTTTGAACGAATCTGAGAGTTGTAATTATATGAGTTAAAAAAATTGTTGCATACTAGTCAAGGACTATATTTTATTCAACAGGGTGTGGAAATGCCAGTTTTGCATCACACGAGTGTGTGGAAAAGTGGCCATTTCCACACGGCGTTGGATAAAATTTTTATACTTCAAAATTATTGACACGTAATGCAGAGTCGAGACAATCATTGTCAGTGAATACAATTATTGATGATAATTAGTTACTTAGTTGAAATATTTTTGGAGAATAGAAGTTTTTGAATATGATCCTGATGAGAATCCAATGAGAATCGAAATATCGATATAATAAAATTGAAGATATTGCTCCGAGAAATCAGTGATGTATTTATTTATTCCTGAAATAAGGATGATGAAAGATAGATGCACAAACAGAAGTTGCTTTTTTTTCCTAATATATTCTTGAGTAACGATTTTTCAAAATGCAATGCTTAAACAAATAATTTTTGTATATTTGTGTGTTGTGTAAAAATACTGCACCAAAGTAAGATTTTCAGAAAATTATTGATTCAAGGAAGACTTTAATGGACGGTCAGAATCTGGAAATTTTTTTACCGGAATGTTATTATTCAGGAGAATTCTCCAGAATAGATATTTTTTGTAAAATAATAACAAATTAAAAAATAATGCAAAAAAGCCATTCGAATTGTTGAAAATAATTATCATTTTTCCATTTCAAAAAAATAAAATAATACTCAGAAATTATTGGATTTGAAGGAAAAAACTCACGAGTTATAGAACAAAACTCTATACTCATTTATTTTTAAGCAATGAGTTAAAATGTTTAAGAAACATATCTTTTTGTTGATACTGCAAATCCTTTTTATCCATGTAACAATCTTCATGTAAAGGGTTTGTTAAAATTGAAGAAAAAATTAATATAATACTATTTATACAATTTTATAATGTGTGCAACATTTATTTATCATACACTAAGGGAAAAATCTAGTACCTTTTAACAAAAAATATAGTAATGGGAGATCAAGATGAGATAATATTGTAAATTTTACTATAATATAGTAAACTACTATAGTAGTAGTAACTATACGTTCTAGTGAAACTCATAAATGTATAGTAGTACTTATGAAAAAATGTAGAAATCATGATCATGTAAGATAATTTCCCATATATATCTCGTATATTGAAAACTGTTATTTATTAAAGTGAAAAATACAATAAGTTTAGTATTTTTTACTAATTATATCAACTTATAAGTGTCATCTTTGACGTCTTACTATACTACATGGTAAAAAAAATATATTTTTGGGTAAACGTACTATAATATATAAAAAATTTAAATAATATTGTAGGTTTTCTTAGAATATCGTAATTTTTACAATATTTATAGAACATATTACTAGATTTTTTTCTCAGTGTACTTTTTCATATTTGCACAATGAGTGCTGATCGAAAATAGTTTAAAATAAATTTTTTCGAAGTACTTGAAAAGTAGTTACTATACAGATAATATTGTTCCGAAAATTCGATTCCGGAGAATGTTCGCTCTGGAAAACATATGCTGAAAGAAAGGTGCAAACTTAAAATTTCGCTCAAAAAGTTTCAAAAATTTGTTCCATAGTTTCAAAAAACTGCCATTTGACAAAGTTAATTTATAAACGACTAAAATTCACTTCTTCTTTATTTGGATGGGCTAAAAATTTTCGGGGTTTAGTCGTAGATTTTTGACTTTTACAATAAATGCTGAATGAGACTTTTAATATAATTCAGAAATTGCATCAATTTTCTTTTCATTTTGCTTATGTCGTTAGTTGATCAAAAAGTATCAGACACTTTGTTTTTTTTTTCTTGTTATATCTCAAAAGTTCACGGAAACACATCGTTTTAAAAAGTATAACGATGTGACGTCATTTGCAGGCTCAGTATATCTATATATACAAAATTACAAATTTACATATCTTATATAATACTTATTTTTCAATGAAAAGAAAAAAATGTATCGATTCTTTTCCCATGCAACTTCCAAATTTTCCAAGCCTTTTGATAAGATCTATGGAGAAGAGTCTGAAACCAGAATATGAATGTTCTTAAAAGGGCTTCCATGAAAATAGAAATAGTAGATTTAAACGAATTATATTTGCTCCGAAAGATCATTGATTCTGAAGTTACCGTCTAAAATTGTCACACCTTAAATGAGTTTCCTTGGTATCACGTTTATCGACATAATTCTAGAAGAATGAAAAACCGAAGCTTCCCATATCTTTCCCCAGTTTCAGCAAAGGCGTGTAACTTTAAGCATACGAGGGCGGTTCTTGTCCTCGCAATTTCCCTGGGGTCGGTTTTTTCGTATCATCGACCCCGGAGTTACCCTAATTCCACGCCGGGAGATAGGACATCGCCCTGCAAAGTCCCCGGATATCAGCGAAAATAACTCGGCCATTCTCCCGACATCTCAGTCCTGCGCTGTAACTTTAATTCGCAAAAGTAGCAACGAAACGAGAAGAAAAGATGGGGCAAATAAAAGAACGTTCGAGTGTTCTTTATCAACGGCATCGCTTGCAAATGTATAATACAACAATACAACACTCGCGAGTCAAGGCCAAAACCTTGCGATGCTCGTAAGACGCTTATCCTCGTCGCCTGAAAACACGCTTTTCATTCTCTCAAAAATTGTTTCGTCATGCACTCGCCAACAAATCTTGAGCGACCAAAATGAAAGCTTCGCCGAACTTTAATAACGTTCATTTCTTCATCGACCCGAAGTATTCGCAATCGTGAATCTCGGAATAAATTCTGAAAATAACAGCTGTTTTTTTTGCGTTTTATTAATTACGCTAAGTCGTACTTGGAGTTGTATTTTTTATAGCTCGCGGTTGACCTTCGTCACAGCCATGTAAATAGTCAGATTCGCAGCTGCCATTTTTATAGTTGGTATGGTTGGACGAACTATAAATATAGTTGGCACGAATCTGACGGTTTATATATACTTGGAAATTGACTGATCAATGTGGGTACGTAGGCTCACCTAATGGCGGGGCCTTCTTCTTGACCTTCCGGCTCCATACTTCGTAGCAATCTTCGAGTGCAAGATTCCAGTGCTTGTCAAATGCGGTCACGTAAGCTTCTATGTAGCCCCTTACGCCGGTTGCGTTCCTCGTGTAGACCTTCGCGTTAAGGACAAAGAATGATTATTTTCCTCTTTCTTTCTCGTATAACAACGAGTTTTCCACTTATCGCCTTTACGAAGAATCCAGATAATCATCAAATCATTATTGGGCTACACGGAAGACGAACGTTTCTTTTTTTATAACTGTCTTCGATAATCGCAATAACGGAACGCGATGATCAGTCTGAGCAGTTATAATTGAATCTCGAATTAAACATCGTTTTACTATAGTTGAACCATTGGGGAGAGGAGGGGGTGTCAGTTGGGTATTTTAATATGGCGATCGAAGCTTTTTTCTTTTATCACATATACTAATGGGGCTTTGATAGGGTTACTAATGTAGGCATTTCAAACCCACTGTCTCATGCTTTCATGGATTTTGACTATTTCAGAAATTTCGGAGAAGATGCAAAACAGAGAGGATGTATTTTTTTACAAATTTTTTTCTATAAGTGGGTTTCGAACTAGTTGTTCGTGAAATTTCATTCTTCTGAAATGGATTTATTGTTGATGGTTTATTTTAATAAATTTTTCCTCATTATTTACATATTATAATGTTTTTATGTTTTTGTTTAGAGAGATAGATATGCAGATTGGGGTATATTAAAAAATTCTTTCAATATTATTATTCATTTCTGAAAATCCATGTAATGATCGAGTTCAGAATTTTTTCTAATTCAAACCTCAACTCAAACTCAAAAAGGGCTCAAACCCCTTTTGAAAATAAATTCTTTCCTTAAATAAAAAAAATAGGAATAATAAACTTAAAACTCAATGGAAATATGAAGAATAACATTAACAATAATGTTTTTGAAAATGGAGAATCGTTTGAAATGAGAATTAAAAATAATCAACATATTTATGAATAATAAAAAATGCCCTTATTGAAATCTAAAGAGCGAAAAAAATGATAGTCTAGTAGTTCTCAAAATTATATAGAATTCGGGATTCTTACTTTTATTAACTCAAAAATAACAGCAATTCTGATTTTAGACACTGAATAATTATAAATGTTCGGCTAGGATAAAGTAAAAAAAGTTTAAGAAATCGTTTTGACTCACTGAATAAAAAAAAAAAAATAGAATTTACGAAAATATTGAAAATCAAAAAAACCTTTAACTCTGAGCTTCCAATTCTAGAAATTGGAAATTCATAGAAATACCGAAAAGTATTTCGAATCATGAATAAAATCTGAAAAAATTTTAAAAAATTTAAAGTTCTGTAAAAAAAATGTTTTGTTAAAAATCTGGACGAATACGTACGATCTATGAAACTTGGAATTCGACACCATCGAATTCATAAAAAAAGTATATAAAAATTTATAAAAATACCATAAAACGGTACAAATTTTTTTAAACTTGTTAAGAGGGACAAAAATATAAAAAATTACAATATATTCAAAATATACGCATATCCAATATTCGACAATTTTTAAAAACACCGAAAATCTATTAAAATTAAAATAGAAATAAAATAAATATAAATATTAATAAATAAATAAAATAAAATAGAAAATTTTTTAAATTTATTTAGAAATCTAAGAATAAATTATAAATCTGTAAAAATACAAAAAAAACTTGAAATAGTTATAAGTTTCTATACTTCAGCGTCGAATTCTAGGAATCTGTAAAGTAAACCATAAAATTCCAAGAAATCTATAAAAATACTAAAAAATACAACAAATTTGAATGAATAGCATAAAAAAACGGAAATTCTAGAAATTCCTGAAATATTTATAAGATCTTCATTAACTTGGGGATTTAATGATTTTTAAGTCATTGTGGTTAGAATTTGGTCTTTTTCTACTGCTTTGGTATTTTTCATATTTCCTCATTGTTTATATAACTTAAAGAGTTTTCTGATATTATGAATTTCTGTATAGCTTACTGAAATTCGATGCTCTATGAATCAGTTTTCTCAAAATGTTGAATATATTTGTAGATTTTTAACAAAGTAACATAAAAAAAAATTTTTTTTAACTTCAAACAAAACCTTTGTAACATTCACTTGCATCATTGATATATGATATATAGGTATTAAATATTATTTATCATGAATAATCATTATTTTCATGAAACAATGTATAATTTTTTGATATACAACAATAATTAATAAAAGGAATACATTTTTAGATCCATGAGGTCAGTGAAAACCGAAAAAAAAAATTTTCTTCAATGCAAGCCATGTCTTTAGAATTTATTTTTCCGAATCCTCCGAACGAAAAATTTTCCTTTAAATTTCACAACAGCAGTAAAAAACTACGCAATAACTACCAACCAAAAAATCCTTGGTTCACAAATTTTTCTTTCTAAAAACTCCCAACCCAATAATACCAATTTCCCCACTCATCGATAATGATATAGTTATGGAAATCGTTCGCCGATGTAGTTGCGTAAAGAAAGAACTTTCTACCACGGGTTCGTCGTACGTTTTTCGTCCCGGGCAATAACAATAATTGCATTAATTACTCGGACATCTGTTGTCGGTATGTCGTGTTACGTACGCGGGAAAGAGAGATGATGATATGCGGAAGTGCAAACCTCCAAGCAAGGCCCTCTTCAATGCCTCGAGCGTTGATATATGTTCCGCGACGTCTCGTTATTATTATTATCATTATTATTATTATCATTGTGCGTAATGAAAAGTGAGCGAAGTTGCGCGAGGTACAGGTTGCCACACCGATTCCACCTCATCTCGTCGCTATCGATCGCCGCGAGCCGATTAATTCCTATTTATTTTTACATACGCTCGAGGTCGCGATTGACCCTTGACAACGCGAGATCGCAATTAACTCTGACTCATTAAGTCACGGGATTCGAAGCGTTTGCGTGGATAACACGTCTCGTGCAGTTTACAAAAAAATTGGATATATTACGATCGTTCGTGCTCGAGTTGAAAATTTGTTATCAAAGATTAATAACGGAAATTTTGTTAGTGGTCGTAGCTGAAAAACCTGGATATTTTCAGAACGGTCACTGAAAGAAAAATTTAGTACTTTTTACTAAAAAATATAGTAATGGGGGATCAAGATGAAATGTAGTATTATTTACTATATTCAGTATTGTATTATTTAAAATATTCGTATTGTAGTCATTGGCATATAGTGTAGTAGTTGTAGCTGTATGTATAGTAATACGCATGAAAAAATGAACTGAAAAAAAGAACTGGTATTTACTAAAGTGAAAAATGCAATATGTTTAGTATTTTTTACTATATATCAATTTCTCATTGCGTTATTTGACGTTTTACTTTATTGTATGGTAAAAATTAATATATTTATGGCTAAACGTACTATAATATTATATATGGAAAATTCAAAAAGAATATTTTAGATTTTCTCTGAATACAGTAATTTATCTAATATTTATCGTAGAAATTAGTAGTTTTTTTTCTTAATATAGGATTTTCGAGCCTATTTAATAGAGAAATGTTTTTTTTTTTTTGAGAAATAATTAATTAAAAATTGTAAGTTAGAAATTTATTTGCATGTTTGAAAAGTGAAATTTTTTAGTGTGGTATATTGTAGTTATATTTTGATCATTATTAATTAACGTATTTTATAATATCGAGAAAACAGACAAAATCGAAGGTGATCGTTTGATTTGATTTAACAACGAAGTTTTGCAGTAGAATAAAAATGAGTATCGAATCGAGAAAAACCGGGGTATTATTGAACTCGTAAAAAATATATGATCTACTTGATACGTCAAATCGTATTGATTCATTTATTCCACCGTTACGTTGTCTCTATTGTATCTTACATTTTCAAGGATTCGGAACGAACTGTTACTCTGGTGGATAAAAAGTCATACAGAGCAAGGAATTAGAATTGAGAACATTTTTTTTACAAAATGTATTAGTATATTACTGCAATCGAAAAGAAACTTTTTTTAAACATTTTAATTGTACTTCAGGTATTTTTTATTTCTTATTTTGAAATTTAAACTATCATTCAGTTTTGTTAGTTATTTTTTCTCACAAAAAAATAAAGTTTGGAACACTAGAAGACTAAGCAAATATATTTGCTACATTTTCAATTGAAATATGTAGTTTTTATAAAAAATGTTTATAACGCTTTGTGATCAGTTTTCGTAGAATTTATATCTATAATTTGATCATGTGCCATATTTCAGGATATTTTTATATTTTTTAAAACTAATTTTTTCACAATTATGAAAGTTTGATGAAATTTCGAAATTATCAGATATTTTTTTAGCTTGTATTCAAAACAACAAAATTTGTTTCATTTTCTCAGGATGTTGCTTATGGACATTTTGATAATGGAATTTGAAAATAATATTTATAACACTTGATTCTATGAAATTCCTTATTTGTAAATTTTTATTGCACTTGAGCATTTTCAACAATTTTTATTTTAAATTGCAACCTCAATTTTAAATTATAATTTTCAACAAAAAGTATGATTTGATTATTACCAATTTTAAAGTTCTGTGTAAAATATTTATGTTAAATCAAAGTACTTTATGATAACGTCATGACTTCGAGTCATTCAAAAATTTCCGAAATTGGCATTGTTTATTATGTTCCTTCATTTATCATTAATATTCATATTGTTATAATGAAATATTATTTATTCATTACATATTAACATTGATATAATTATGTTTACGTGTTCAATCAATTATTAATTGAAAAAATCATCGATTTCGTGATGTTAACTGACACCCTAAAAGTTTATATTTTAAGCAATATTAAAGTTAGGATTCCAAAAATAATAAAAAATAATTATAATTTTCGAAATTTTTACGATTTTCCAAAATTTTTTCAACTTCTTTAAGAAAGAAAAAAATTTTTTTCGTGATTTTAGGTTTTTCCAGATTCAACAAGTTAAAAAATACAGATAGAAATAACTGAAAATCTCATAATTTTTTTTTACTACGTATACAACTGCATACACCACTAATCGATTTTAGATTAATGTATTTTTCTATGAGTTAGTGACCTTTGATTAATTTTTGGATTAAAAAAATCGAAAAAAAGTAAAAACTAATGTTGTTAAAAAGCAACTGTAACAAATAGTTACACCGAAATTTTATTTTGAATACTTACTTTTCGAAAGATACAAAATTGACTAATTTTGAATAAATCGATATACAGTAGGTATACGAAAAACTTCAAATATTATTGAAATCTGAATTGAAAGAAATTATTTCTGTAATTTATTTATATCTTAAAAAATGAAGTAAGAAAATCAAATTATAGCAGATAAAATCATATTTTTTCGCTTTCATACATTCAACAATGAAATTCGTGGCTTAATATCGAAATATGCTATTTATAATAAATGAATGTAATATGTATGCTAAAAGAAATATATTTCATTTTTCCTTGTATTTACATTTATAATGTTCAATTCATCGATTAAAAAAATACTTTAAAATATAGTAAAAATGCGTATATTTTTAATAAATGATTATTGTATATTTAAAAAAATTATTTCCATTTTTCAGTAAATACTTCAATAAATAAATTTTACCATCTACTTTGAGATATGCTTCAATTTACGTATTCATTCAGTAGAGTAAATATAAAAAATAAAAAAAAAATGACGAGACATTGCGCTGTACCGGTAAAAAGGCTGCTTGAATATTCCTCTCATTCGTGCAACGATCACGTGTGCCGAGGATAAATTTTCAGCGCGTTAAGGGCATTGGGGACCTTGAATCATTCTCGAACGAAGGTTAAAACATCAAATTAGACGGCAAATAAACGCGAGCTTCGTATATTTCCAAAACTTCGCATTACGTTGTAACGATAAATCCCCGCGAATTCAACATCGCTGTTAACGAGGTATAAATATTTCATTAATGGCCAAGTATTTATCGTCGCGTTGGACGTCAAAGGCCGGAAGAAAAACAGCATCCGAAACTCGAGCGCTCGTGATTCATCGTAAGAAGTAAACGATCGAACGAAATTAACGACGATAATTTTATTTGTCCTTATCAATCCAATGATGCTTTCAATGACGAGCACTTTTTAAAGTAATATTATAATATAGGGGAGAGACACGTTAGTTGAGTCGGTACGTAGGATGAGACAGCTGGATATTTTCACTTCATTACATTCAGGACTAAAATATTCACGCTTTCAGGTAGTCATTTCATTAGTAGAAACTTTTCATAATTCATAAAAGAGGGGGCGATTATTCTCACTTCCTGCATTTTATACAGCGCGTTGCCGAGAATCTCTCGAAAAAAGTGAAGCTAGCATCATGTTCAGACGTGATGTTTTGCGTTGGAAGAGTGTTTTGCGTTGGAAGAATGTAAATATAACATTTTCACTACAGTTTTACTTCTACTTTAATATTCTGGTTAAATTTTGAACATGTGGAGTCCATGTGACAAAAATATGCGTCATGTCGAAATCGCATCGATGCACGTAGGTTGAGACA
>JAPYZL010161327.1:0-19084 GCA_030522825.1 Platygaster orseoliae
TATATATATATATATATATATATACCGGAAAAAGAAATTGTAATATATGTGAATCAAAGTACTGAATGGATTCGAAATATCGGGCTACCTAATCATAGTGCCCGCGCATGCAATATTTTTACTCGAGGGGTTTTTTTATTGAAAATTTTTTCCATTCGTTATTTCGAATGATAAATAGATGAAATAAGATAGCGTGTGACGCGTTGATTTTTACATTTATAAATTCTGATTCTAATTTAGGAAAAGCCCCCTTTAGAGCGAAGCAACGTAACTTTGATGGATTTCATAAAACTTGCTAAAATTTCTCGAAAATTTGGAAAAATAATTTAAAAACATAACTCATTGACACAGTTTTCAGAAACCCGTTAAGGTTACGGTTTGAGACTGTGTAAATAAGCGAAAAAATTGACTATTTTACGAATCATTGTTTGATATGAAGAGCGCAATCAAGATACACTTTCTCTCGGTCTTTCTCTTTCGTTTTTGTCGACAGTCGGTGCCAAACTTTCTAGGTCCAAACGAGGATGAACGCCTCCGTCGTTATTCCTTACTCGTATTTATGCACGACGAACAATGCCGAAGTACGGAATTATTATTACATCGTCATCGCCATGTTACATTACAAAGCCTACCATCGCCATCATCATTGTCTTTATTATTCTTACTGTTATAAACATTGTATTTAAAGGCCTATCGAAAAAAAGCAAGCAAACCACACATTTTGCGTATCATCATTTACGAGGTCAAAATTTTGTACCATTGTGTGTTGTAGAGAGGACTTGGAAACGCGATATACGCGCCTTTGCGAGTAACACCAACGGCGTTCCACCCGGTGGTAATGTTTTTCGAATAAAATTTTACTGTGGAAAAAATTGTCAGATGGTTCCGAAACTTGTTTTAATATTAATTCACAAAATTAACGATTTATTTGCATGCGGGATAATGCTTTCCATCGGGTTCGTTCCGGAGTTGTAACTCAAATTGTCAGTCTTATGTGGAGTCGCGTTATTGTGATTCGCAAGGCTTTGAAAAATATATACATACAGTTGTAAGAATGTCCCGATTCGGGCGATAATATTTTTAGATTCCGTCGTTCAAAGGAAAATTAAATACCCAGTTTGAAACTTATATAGTTATAATTGATTCTTTTTAGAAACGTTTATTGTATTTAACCTTACGTAATAAAACCACCTTGATAATATAATATGATTTGGGTTGGTGTTTTTTTTTACCTCACAGCATATTTTGTCTTGATTTTCTATTATATACGCGACCAACACCATATTTTTTTTCGCCAAATTAAAACAAACTAGTATATTATATACAACACATTATAAAACGTTTTGGCTAAATAAAATTATTATTATTTATTATTATTATTAAATATAATATATTTGAATAATGACAAGTTTCGAAGAATAATCACAAGTTTTATTGCACGTTATAAATCTTTGAGCAAAATGTGTGGAAAATTTCCGTTTTGTGGCACGGGTTAATCACGCCCTAAATGCTTCAAACTTTATTGAAAATAATTTTTTAATATTTTGATTAAGTGAAAGGCCTCTAATGAATAAAATTCCGATACTACCGAAATAAGTGATACCCTAATCTATAATGAACGCATAATATTACAAAGGAAAAATCGACAGTTTGTGGGAAATCCAACTTATCTAGAAATACAAAAACCTATACAACTTGACGAATCAATTTTTTATTGACTTGAATTTTTTTGAAAATACACACTAAGTATGTTAAATAATATAAGAAACTAAAAACATACGAAAAATTTATTTACAAAGTATAAGCAATGGTTTAGTACAACTCAACATTTTTTATCACATATTCAAAACTCGCGTTCCGTAGTTAAAAAAAAATAGTAATGAGGAATTGTCCGTGTATTACGTAATTGATTTTCCTTGAATTTTCCCCCTGTTGACTCTTTGTTTCGAATTGTTTTATGTGATTCTATAGATATGTAGTTTTTTTTCTCACACAGAACTCAAAATAGTTGGATGCGACCGTGAAAATTTACATGTCAAATGTCATGATCATTTTATAATAATATTAAATATGAGCGTTGAAAATGATTATATTACAATATTCTTTGTTATAACTTTGTGATAGTGAAAATGAGAAAGGAATTCCTCTTATCATTATAAAAACTATCAAATGGGTCTTGAATTTTCACCTAAATTTGAAAATACCACTGGCAACTTTTTTGATGACGTGATACAGGGACTATGCATGCAAAAGATTGTATTCCTTTCTACAACACAGAATTTTCAATTCGTCTCGATGATATTCGAGGTAGCTCCAATGTGGGAATGCGACCCTCGTCATTTGAGAAAACCTTGTTGTCATGGCCAGTTGTTGGCGCCACATTGTTCACGTGCTCACTTTTTGATGGTTCCATAAAGAACATAGTGATCAAAAATAATACTGAACCTGTAATAAAAAAATTATTTGTCAATTTTGCAATAAAAATCATGTAAGATTCAAGTGGATCAAGAAAAGTGGATTTTGTTTTCGCCCTTATCAGTATTTTTATATAATAAAAAATCGATGAAAATTACCAATCAAAAATCATGTGATTCTTGTTTTATTGATGATAATTTGATTTATATTAATTTGTTTTATTTTTTGGGCCTTTATCTCATTTAAATAATAAAAATAAACTTTTTCCTTGGATTTTCTCTTTTCCTTACAATTCTTCGACCTTCAATTCTAGCCTTAGAAAATCCATGTAGACCGGTATACAAATATACTTACTGATACCGTAAAAACCAGCGTAGTAAATGTATAAAGACTCTCGGAAACCGATGAGTTTCCTCGTTGGCTCCACGAGAATAGGCAAATTTCCCCCTAGATTATTCATGACGAAAAGGAATATACCGACAGACGTTGACCTCACGCTTACAGGAACGATTTCCACGACTATCGCGAAAAGGATTCCGAACCACATTTCGGCTGAAATTTTTTGAATTTTATATAATAATATTTATATATCTCTATATTTTCCTAAAATATATGTTTCTAATAAATATATATTTAAAAATCTTACCGAAAAAATACGAGATTCCGAGCGTTATAAGAGCTCCAAGTGGTTCGAAATGAACAGAACCAAAGGCGAAGGGTGTTGCAATAATTTGGGAAAGGGCTAAAATCGCCACTCGAGATTTTATGCCCATTTTGGCGACGACTTTGTCGCTCACTACGCCACCCACGACTACTCCTATACTCCCTATCACAATTGTAACAGCAAATAACCACCATCCTAAATCGTAATCAGGGAAGTATTCTCGAAAATATAAGTCGCAGTCATACGCGAAGCACATTCCACCTGGAATAAAAATTTTACATTATATTTTCAAAAGCATTATCCAAATAAAGTTAATTCTATGTCACGAATTTTTTTTAAGAGCTGATTTCTTCAGTATCACAATTTATTATACCAAAAAAAGTGTACAATACTTCGTATTATTTTCAAAGATCAACTGAACATTTTTTAAAAAAAAGTTTACTGAACATTTTTTAAAAAAAACTTGTTAAGAGAATCAATTTTTTATGGAAGATCAAATCTTTTACCACTGTGCCTGATTCCAGCAGCTAAACACAAAAGAATGATGCGAGGCTGCGTTATCACTTTCCACAGGGAAATTTTTTTCTTATTTTTGTTTTCTCCCTCCTCTCCAATTGCCTTTCGTTCTGGTTCTTTTAGGGTAAAACCCGTGAGCACAGCGAGGATTAGTCCAACAATGCCTGCCCCATAATAACACAAACGCCAGCCCTGGTAATAAAAACAATATATTTAATCTTGCGGAGGTCCTTTTGAAATACATAATTTTTCTTAAAAATTACAGTATCTTATTTTTAATATATTTCTAAGTATTTGTACTATTCTGAAGATCATCTCTGAATTCACATAGAATTTAGGTATTTTATAGGTATGTCTAGTATTTTTTTTTTTTTTTTTTTCGAATTTTTCAGTAGTTATAGAATCTCGTAGGATTTTTATGTCTTTTTTTTGAATTCCGAAAACATCATTTACCATTCGAAATTCTTGAGACTTCGCTTTTAAAATCACAAATTCCGAGCTTTTAGTTCTTGAAAATTTTATCCGTTTGAAAAAACGAAAAAATGTCTAAAAAAACTCGTCAAGTGCACGTTCATCGCACTGCTTAAAAAATATGTTTCCATTTTGTGTTATGCATTAAAAAAATGCTTGTATACGAAGTCCATCATGTACTTTTTAAAACTTCAAAACAATAAATTTATTATTCATGACTACAGGAAGTACTTCTATGCGAAACAAACGTTAGAAAATTGTGATACTTAAAAAAGATTATCAACGTTTTACATAAATCAAATGTGGAATATCGTAAATCTCTGTTGAGTGCTTGAGAATATAAGATATACATGTCTGAAATCGATATTTTAACGACTATCCAGATCAAAAAAACAAAGAGTTAATTTTTTGTATTTTGCAAAATACTCTTCATTTTGTATTTTGTATTTTGCAAAATACCCTCTTCACCAATTAATTATCTGATTTTAAACGATTCGTCAAATGTTATCAAAAGTATGTAACTGAACATTTTGAATTTTTTTAGCAACGTGGAACTATCCTGATTGAAAAAGTAGAGTATGATTGAAGAGAAGGATTATACAAATTTATGAAAAGCTGAAAACTTATTACAATAAACGCAATAGATGCATGTGCAAATTTTCAGAATTTTTTTGAGGTGAGAACAAATTTTGTTATTTACTTACTGAGTCTCTTTACTATAGTAAGTAATAAAAGTTGATTTGTGTGAATTTTAGAATCATATGTTTTTTTTTGTAATACTAATTTTGTGAGTCACTTTGCATCACTTTTTCAAATACTTGGGTATGTATCCCTAGTAAATAAGTATTAGATTTTTTTATGAAGTGACCTTATGAAATCCTCATAAAAATTTGATAAAAAAACCTCATAAGAAACGAAAATTTCTTATAAAATCTTTCTCTACAAAATCTTATTGAATTGTTTTATTATAAGATTTTATCAGAAAATTCTTATCAGAAATTTTTATTTCTTATATAAGGTTTTTATAAGGTTACCTTATAAGAAATCGAATTCTTAAAAGGATTTTATATTACTATATGAGAAATCAAGTTCTTTCAAGAAATTTAGTTTACTTATAAGATTTTTATGAAGATTTTAATCACTAAGTATTACTAAATATTTAACAATGTTATTTTTTTTAGTAATAGTAAGTTTACCAAATCCCAAGCATTAAGAAGCGGAATATAACGACCGATCGGAAAAGCCGTTCCGTAGCCCCCATAAATGCCCCAGTTGAAAATCGACAGAACGAGACCGTGTTGGTGCTCCGGGAACCAATCGGATAAAAGTCCCGTAGATAGTGGATTGCAACCAGCTTCCCTGAGAAATTAAATTTTAAATCAATTACTTTCATTCCCGAAATCAAAAAAATGTCTTATCATTTTCGAAAGAAAACAGTTAAATATTGAAACATTGAAAAAATTTCAATTAAAAAAATCATTATCGTTAGATGAATATGTTGTTCGTGCGTTTTTTAAGCTTGTCCATGATTATTTATACTACATGTGACGTTACTTATTTATATTGATATAATATATGAGTAATACCCAGCAGCTAGAATCATTCTAAGTACAACCAAGTGCCAGTATTTCGTGACCGAGCCCATGAGAAATGTGGCGATACTGAAAACAAGGGTGCAAACGGCCAGCATCTTTACCCTACAATTAAAGCAGAATTAGAAAAATTTGCCCTGAAAGAATGATAATGTATATTGCAAAAAATGGGTCCAGGGGCAGAGCCCTAGTGGGGGTAGGGGGGCGAAGCCCCTCGTATAAGGCGAAATTTAGTTGAGATGAAGAAAAATATCAAATAAATAATAACAAGAAAATCAATTTTTATCAACAACAAAATTATGAAGAATGAAAAAATCCAATTTTATTGGCAAAATAAAAGTTAATAAAATAAATATTTAAAATGAAAAGTAAACAATAACTAAAAAAAGTAAGTAATGAAAAAATCAAAAATGATATGTTATTGAAATAATAAAAAGTAAGAAATAAGTAAAAAAAGAAATAATAAGAATAATAGATGTGAGTTTAACTGTAATAATAAAATATAAATTAAACTATAATGAAAAAAATGATAAATAAAAAAATATATTAATAATAAATGAATCATAGTAATTAAGAAAAACTTTTATTAACAACGAAATTATAAATTGAAATTAAAACGTGAAATAATAAATTTAGAATTTAATTGAATTGATAAAAAAATTATAACAAAGAAATTATAAAAATAATCAATCATAGATTGATAATTCAAGTAAAGAAATAAGAATTCTCTAATCCTGAATTTATAATTTAAAGGAAGTATTGAAAATATAAATTTAGGACTATCAAACTATCATAAAGTCTGCTCTGTGCAGAATTGCAATTGATACGTTTCCTAATGCGTTGTAAGAGACGCTAAACTTAGGCCTCAAAAGTTTTGCAACACATGCTAGTATAACAAGTATATATCACTATTTAAAGAAATTTTCACCTATTATATCTATCAGCCACAATGCCTAAAATAACTCCGACAACTGTAAAAACTGCGATGAAACTGGGCCCAGCCAAAAGCTGATAATCCAGGCCCAAGCCATTGTAAGTCCATTCGCAATATCGCGTTCCGTTCCATTCGAGCAACACGCACCTGTCCAACACAATTCGCATCAAGTTCTATAGTGCACATGATGAACTTCAGAATTTCGTTCATTATCATTGATGAAAAAATTCCAAAAATATTCAGGAATTTTTGGGATAAAGTGCCATAAAAAATTTAGTCAAAAACTAAACATTTAACTTACATAACATAAAATTCAATTAACTTGTATTCAAGATAAAAAAAATTAAACATCTGAAAATCAACAAAAAGATTAACATCGAACAATATCTTGATTGGCATTCAAGTACAAATCAATTAGCAAGATCAAGGTTTATACAATGCAGTCATAACTAATCAGTTCAACAATGCGTGAAATCATTTCATTTGATTCAGCTTGCTGCAATTAATCTATATTATAGCGAGGTGTCACCTTTTTTGTTGCGTTCTGTAATTGCACTGCGAAAAAAGCTTTTTTCTTAAAGTTATTTATATACGAAAAAGCACGGTTTGTAGAAGATTATACAACATAGTTATGCAATTTGAAAATCTGACGATCAAAAGTGGCAAACTCAAAATTTCATGGAACTAAATGTATATGTTTGTAAAAAAACTATAAAATTTCGGATCTATCTTTTTAGATTGTCAGGTATTTTTCTAATTTTGAAATCAAATAAGCTAATAACTCAAATTTTAGGAATTTCTGAGATGTTAGAGAAAAACTATTTATATAATATAACATAATATAACATTTTTATAAACAAGGCTAATTGTATTTTTTTTTTACTACTTTTACCAACTGTTACTAAAATAGAAATAGATCAAGTTAAAACTTACGATTCTGTACTATTTGCGGAATCACATGGAACCGAGAGTTTGGAATAATCGATTTTCACACTCGTGTTTAATTGGCACGAACTATCACCGTAATGTAAATCAGTCGCTGTTGCTTTGCTCGTCACGCCTTTACAAAAACATTTTAAAAAAATGATTGTGTGTCTTGAAAAAAAAGTCATTGAATAAAGATATTCTGTAAGTATTTTTTCAATTAATTGGAGCATACAAAACTAAGAAAAATAGAAACTGAATATAATAAAAAACACCAGTAATTATGTTTAAGCTATTTTTTAATCTAATAAAATGAAGATTTGATTTGAAAGTGATCCAGAGTCTAAAGAACACGAAAATGTCATTGGATCAAACCGTATCTAAATTGGATCAAAAATTAATCACATAGTGTTTCAAACACTTTAGTGGAATTCGACAAATATTTTCTTAAAATTTTGAGTAAGAAATCTGACTTACGTTTGAATTACCAAATTTATAAAAGATAGCCAATTCAGTATTAATAAGGGATAAAAAAATTATTACCTATCAGATAATGTGCTAATTCTCCGATGACGTAGCCAATGGTGACTACAGCCAAAGCGTATGGTTTGTAGAGAAATCTAAATTTCTCAAAGACTGTCGAAAACATTACGAACTGGAACAATAAAAAACGATAGTCATTTTTAGTATAGTTTCTAAGTGAATTTCAAAAATAAAAAAGAGGTACATTTTAAATAAGAGAAGGGGAGATGATAGTAACAGTTTATTTATTGATGCCATATACCTACCATGTAAAAACAATTTTTTTTGTATCATTCAAGTTACTTTTTAATTTAATTTTATTTTAATTAATGTGTAAAGAATCTGATCAAATTTTGGTAGCCTAGTGATTTTCATATTTATAAAAACCCTATATGAAACTAACATTTCTTATATTAGAATTTTTTGAACAATTCTTTTAAGGAATTTCGATCTCTTATGAGGTTTTTTATAAGGATCAAAATCACTTGGGAAGGGTTTCACCCAGATTGCATGAATCTGAATTTTTGAACAAAAATGGAGATATTTGAAGTGAAATAAAGAAAAATTTGGGATAGAAGGAAATATAAGATTCTTACTACGAAACTTAGAAGATTCAATACATAAATTTTGTAAAGGAAAAATTTTTAGTGCAGGAAATAAAGTACATATCTGAATATGAAAATAAAGTAAGAAGAGTTATATATTATAATAAATATTATTATTATTATTATTATTATTATTATTATTATTATTATTATTATTATTATTATTATTATTATTATTATTATTATTATTATTATTATTATTAATTATGTTATATTATATTATTTGAATTCCCAAACAGTAAAATTTTCGATAAATGCAAATAAAAACTTTGAAATAAAAACCTACCGAATTAATAATATGAATATTTCATTTTTAAGTTTCTGAGGTTTGAAAAAAAAAATAAAAATGTTCAATAAAAGAGTAATCGAAATAAAAGTAAAAAAAAACTCATGTATACTTTTTCTATCGATGTAAACTGCTCTTGCAAGTTTGATAAATACGAAAACCGTGATACTGCATCTATATTAAATTTTCAGTTCTGACGACGTTATTTGCAACAGTAATTTGATGGCGACGAAGATCAAGTACAATGGTTGCGCGAGCAATCTCAGAACGTGCGTGCTTTTGCTGCCTTGAGCCACATTCTTTGAGACGGAACCGAAATATGTTCATAATAAGGTTCAATTTCATTTGCCGGAGGTAAAGCAAAAGCAAAACAGAATTTGCCTCGTCACAAACAAGTCTTATTATTAGATCGAGAGTTTCGCAAAAAGACAATCGCTTATTAATCAACATCTTGTGCTTCCGCGTGCAACTTATGTATTTGCACGCGTACATTGTTCAAGCTTATAATCATTTGAAGTTGAGCTTCATAACCTAATCATTTCACTTTTTCTAAACTCAGGAAGTATTTTGCGCAAGCGAAAGATTTCGATAATCGATGTACAACAAAAAATACGTAATTGTAGTTACATTAAAATCGTACGTTTAAAGTGTATAATAAAACTTTTTTTGTAAAAACTTTTAATGTTCATATCACGTTGAGACAATCTTAAAAGATTCGAACGTAAAAAAATTAAAATATAACTCTGAAATCGGAGGACTTCATGGTGAAGGTGAAAATAAGTAAGAAAAAATTGAGAGTGTCTTAGGGTTGGGCTCTTATTTTATGGACTCTCAACGTAAGCAGCAGTTTTCTCAATCGTAATTGATGATTTGTGATGAATAATGTTTCAGGAAACGTGAAACAGGAGTTTAACTGACCCTCGACAACAAGCCCAGTTTGTTTATAGCAGAGGCGAGCGAATAATGCAGAAAAAATAACGGGTCTTCAATGCACGTGACATGCATATTTGAGCAATTACCACCCGCGCGGAATAAAAAGTCGAATCGTAAATACAAGGCGATTAAAAATTTTATCATAATCTTAAACCACATTGTTTCAACTAAGTTACGTGCAAATCGATATGAGTTAACTATTTTGTGCATGATGTGTGTACAAAATTCAAGTATCTACATAAAAAGTTGAGGAATTGAATGATTCAATGTTAAATGATAAGACATTTTTTCAAAAAAAAATTTGTTGAAAAAAGATCCGAGTTTTTCTTTCTAGCGCAGTCACGAAATTCAATCGGAACTCCAAGAAAAATGCCATTAAGCTTTCCAACGCTTCAATTGGTACCATTGCCAAGAGCAAGTTTAACCAAAGAAAACCTTCGTCTCAGTTGACCGTTTTCGTTACCGAATATTCCGGATCAAAAAACAAGAAAGACCACCTCACACACTCATTGAACTTGTGGTAAAAAGCGGCCGGAATTTGGAATAACAAATTCCGCTTACCCGCCAATGCGTTCGATCGAAGTGGTTAACATATTATGAAGTAACATTTATATAAATTTACGAGGAAAAAAACTTGAATCTCGGCAAACATTAACTCCATGTTACGAAATTCCAATATTCCGCGTAATGTGGGATACGTACTTATTTCCCAACACTTTTCATATGAAAATATCAAAGATAAGCCTTGATTTATAATCATTATCTCCACTGACAAGGTCGACCTGCGATTTTTTTCGACTGTAAAAAAAGATGAAATTCACTCCACGTAGACCGGATTAATCCCATGGTCTTCCGTTTTTGGACAACGCCGCTGATTGTGAGCTATTAAGCGCGCCAATTACTTCTTATGTTCACATGTACAGAAATCATAACAATTGAATTGATGGTATTTGCGATTTGGTTTAATTGACGGTGAAAACGCCAAGGCAGAAACAATGGGTAGTCGTGAAAACGAGAATAAAAATAATGACAGGAAAAAAAAGGAAAAACGTAGTGGCGATAATATCGTGAAATACGGGTCTAGATTGCTTGAGCGAATCGCGACTACCGTTTGAAGCGATTGATACTCGCGCGGAGATTTTATTGTGTAATGTGCAGTGACGAATCTGGAGAACATTTTTAGAGAAAATGGTTTTTATTTCTTTGTTAGTATGATATGGCAATATCATCTATATCATCATCATCGGGTGTTTTGTGCAAAAACACCCGTAAGCATATTCGAGGTTTTTAGCGAAATCAATAATATGGAATAAACGATAATTTTTGAGGAAAATTACAATTAAGGGTATTTTTCTGATTTTTTATCATCTAAACTTGCCTAATACTCTAAAAAATATTTTTAAAGAAATTAATATAGTCAACTATTAGAGATTCTTTTTTTCGACTGTGCATACCTTCACCGACTTTACCGCAGGTGAATTTATATTTTTTAGGTATTATTAATTCCCTGTTAATTTAAATAAGTTTTCTTAATCTAAATGAAGATCAAATTTTAAAGTTTCTGTCATCCCAAAGATTTTCAAGATTTTGGATTTTCAAAAATTTCATTCTTTTAGACATTTTTGAAGGTTTTGAAATCGTTTATACTTATTGATATTTTTAGTGTATTTTAGATTTGTAATTGAAGATATCCGAAATAATAAAAAATTATTAAATTCGCAAAAATTTTTTTAAGTTTTTGGTAATGTGGATATTTTCATAAAATTTTTAATTTTTTCGAAATTTAAGTTTGGCAAAATTGAAAACTGTATGTGAGAATTTCCGAAGTATCATTATTTTCAAAATTCTTCAAGATGTCAAAAATTTTCATCATTTTCGTTTCTGGAGTTTGAAAATTTCAGATATAAAAAACTTGAAGTCTTTAAATTTCTTAAAATTCTACTATTTCTAAAATTTATCAAGTTTTTATTTTGATATTTTGAATAAAAATTTGAATAAAAAATTTTAAAAATCAAAATTAACAGTTGATTATCAGTTGTCAAGAAAAAAAATTGAAAATTCATCAACAATTTAAAAATTAAGTTTTAAAATCCAAAAATTAAAAAAAATTTTTGTTCAAACATACATTTTTTAGGACACTCAAAATTTCGGTGTGGTTCGTCCCCCCCCCCCCCCGTTACTACGCTACTAATCATATTGTTATGTTTAAAATTATACTCATTATCGTTAACAGTCTTATTGTTTTAGCTTCTGCATCTGAATTTATGCACCCTCTTATTCATGTGCTTTTTGATAAATTGTTTTGGATTGTTATTCATTTTCAACACGTTTTGTTCATACTTCAAGTTTTTGTGACGATATTTTTTCTCAGAAATTGTGAACACAAAAATTGAAATTGAAATTGAAATTGAAATCACAACCACACTGTGAAAAAAATTTAATATTGTAAGTTTTACAATAGTATTGAAAATTTTGTCATTTTTATTTTACTTATTGCAATATTATATAGTAAAAATTGTTGCATTGTACAGATTACAATATTCATGCTAGTTTTTACTAGATAATTAAAGGAAATTTGTAATCTATAGAATGAAAATATTACTTTACGAATTGTAATTTTTACTATACTAATACACAGGATTAAGGATCTGTATACAGTGAAATATTAATCAAAATATTTTGAATTTTATAATTTATATTTTTTAATTCCTATAGTATATTTTATCTATTAAGAGACAATATTGTACGTATAAGTATATGCATCGAAAAAACTCATATCATATTGTTAAATGTGCGATATATTTTAGTCTTTTTACAATATTGTGTCATATTACAATATATCACCAAAAGGAAAAAAAATATATAGTAGATTACGCATTACGCAATATATACAGTAAATTTTTACAACAAAATATATTAACAACTACAATATCGTTTGAAAATATTAATTATACTCAGAATATGGCAAAAACTGCATTAAATTAATTTCTAGAAAAAAAAACAATATTCCAAATCGATTTCACAGTAAAATACAGTATTGTAATAAGTACCATGTTTTTTCTCAGTGCAGTGAAAAAAATGCTAATTTTAAAAATTGAATTCTTTTAAAACGAAGTTGGAATTTTTAAAAATAATTTAAATCGAAAATTTTCAAACCCTGTTGAACTATTATCATTGGGAATTCTTAATTCCGAGAATTGAGTTTAAACTGTGGAAAATTCGTAGTCAAAAATTTTCACCGTTTCAAATCTCAAGTTAACAGAAATTTTAGAATCAGAGTAAAAAAATTTTAAATACCGACATTTGTGTTCGTATATGAGAAACAATTTCGATACTTTTTTTGCGCATTAAGGAAGATTGTTTTTTTTTCTTCCGAGGCTAAACAAAATATCATGCAAATTGTGACTTTCCGCATTTTTTAATGATAGCCATAAATCAAGCAGGGCAATTTTTTCCGAGACGTTGAGCAACCGGTGCAAAACTCATTCGCGCTACCTATTTAGCGATTTGTCAGTTTTCCACTGAGTCCATGTGGGATCTATAATGAAATGCATTCGCAAGACGTAGGAAAACAAGAAAAAAAACGTTGGCGGTAGATCATTCATTAATAAAAACATCACTTTCGTTTCTTTCGAAACTTACTTTTTTCTTATGTTTTAATCATTCGTTGTTGTTCATCCATCATTTTGAATCTCAAATTCAAAAAAAAGTTAATTAAAAAAAAATATCACAAATATTCACGTTTGAGAAGAATTTTCGTAGATAAAAAACAGGTTTATAGTTTATTCTTATCAACAATCTCCAGGTGAACAAAAAAGACGTTTAGAACGTGACCTCTCCAACTCGTTCTAAAAATGGATGAACTTGTTCCTCAACTCAATTGAGATAGAAATCTGAATTGTTTTTTTTTCTGTTATAAATTTCACGATCTTGACTATTCCAATTGTTATGGTGTAAACTTAGTTTTCAATGACAACGTGGAATAGAAAATCGTGCTATTTTCAAAGATAAAAATAATGAGCCTGGCGTATTTTGCTATCGACAATCTCGGTATGTTAACAAAACATACATAGAAAGAACGCGTACGTAATCACGACCTAACCAACTGGAAATTTATATCAAACTCATCGCCACATGATGCATCTCAATGTCGTGCATTTATTTCAATCATCGATGACTCGTCTCGCAAGCGTTTTCCAGAGACCGTTAAAACCAATCGTTTTTTTCATTTTTTTCAACGATTGAACAACTTTCTTAAATTTGTTAAAAAAACGCTATTTTTCCATATCGATTTATTATTAAATCAGATTGATTGGATGTGTATTTCCGAAATTGCAGACATATTAAGATATTTTTTTTGGAAAGAAAATGTTTGAGTTCCTTGTGTGTGGGAAAAGTTTAATGGATAAATAAAAATATGAATTAAGTCTTTCAAAGTGGTTGAATCAATGTTGAACTTTTGAGATCTTAAAACTCTTATACATGAAAAATTGAAAAATTTTAACAACATGAATAATTGTTAACATGATTAATTTTTATGCCTTCACTTATTGCTTTGGTCTTATGGAAAAAATTATGTTGATGTTTAAGCATTATCAAACATATGATATTTATTTAAGAAAAAAAACATTTGACGCTTGATTATTTATTGTAGTAATCATGAGTTTCAAGAGAAAGAAAATGTTTTATATTAAACTGCATCAAAAATGGATAAAAAATGGACCACTTAGTAATCGAAACACTTTTATAGGGAAATTATTTCAAAGCAGGAAGAAAAGGTGCCATAAATTGATTTCGAACTTTGATTAAGATTCAAGCTATTCGAAAGTTACGCAAGTCTAAAGAACACGAAAATGTCATTGGACGAACTGGATTAAAAATGACACAAACATTTTGATTGAGTCGCCAATTTGAATATCATAATATATAGTTGTATATAATTTATAAGATTATAAAATACAATTTTTAATTTTTAATTTCCAGTGGTAATTTATAAATTTTAGAATTTTCTAGATAAAGATTTAAGGAATTTTTCAGTTTGAAATACTGTAACTAAATACTGTAATAAATGTAACTATATATTACGTTAAAAAAATGTGTTGAATATTCAAATTTTTGCATTAAAACCACTTATATTATTTCATATTCTTAGTTAGGTCTAGGAGCTAATTTTACGTCATTGAGCCTCTTAAAATTTTCGAATTTTTTTAAATTTGGAATAATCTACATCGAACCACGAAAGCAATAATTCCAAATTAAGTGTTTATGAATTTATTTTTAGTTATTTAAAAAAATCACTAGAAAGATTGAAAATTTTAAATTAGATTTAAACTTCTCAGCCTGTGACAGCTTTGCATTCCGAAACAGAAAGTATACTTAAAATCAAAAAAAAAAAGAACTAAAAAAAGCTCGTTAAAATTGTGCCTTCAATCATGAAGTAGTAATGAAAAAAATTTTTATCTTAACAAATTGTTATAATATGAGGACAAATGTTATAAATTTTCTTACGTAAGTTGAAAGAAATATTCCATAATTTCTGATAACATTGTTATTTAATATTACTGTATTTGTGATTTAGGTCTTGAAAGGACTTAAAATGAGTCGAAACGTCGACAATAAATAACAACTTACTGTAAATTGAGTGGGAAAATCGAAAAAATGATCATCAATAGATTGTTTCACACTCAGTGATAACATCATATTACCTTCAAGAAAGAATTGTTCATAATTTTTTAAAAGTTTCTTTCTTTCAAATGATTAAATAAAGAATACAATGCGATTTTTAACCTCAAGAATTAAATTTTGAATTTTTTTTCAATGTTTCCAATGTTTTCAATGTTTTTTTAACTTCTGTACATTTTCAAAATGTATGAAAACCACAAAAATAGACTAAATGTATCAGATTCTTGTACAAATTTTGTTTAGAAGTGGTAAAGATTTTTTAGACTTTTCTTTAAAAAGAAATTCACTCCAAATTAAAATAGTTCCGAAAAATATGCCTGTAAAATATTTAAAGTTGAATTTCACTGTTTTATTTTTCCAAGAAAACTCACAAATATGAAATATCTAACCCTTTAGATTGAATTTTTTAACTGCTTTTTCAAAACAACTATTCTATGTAAAATTTCTCTGGATTTTTATAACTATGAATTCTCCTTTTATTTGATAAACGGTTAAATGAAAATAAAATTAAAAAAGTTGTACTTTTTCATTCAAACTTTTTCTTGAAAAATTCAAATAAATAAGAAAAAGTGATGATAGCTATCGAAATTATCAACAGCGTATTTGACATCTTCAAAATTCATCCGAATTCCAATAAAAAAATTTGTTTGAATTTTGTTACCATTTTCCAAAAACTTTATGCTATTCTTCAGAACTACAATAATTTTTATAAAGTAGTATGAGATTCTAAAGTCAATATAGCATTTATTTTGAAAACCATTAGAATTTTTAAAAAATACCAAAAGTTGTTCGAAGATTTCACAGATTTTTCAAAAATTATATCAATTATTTAGAGTTTTGGTTGAATTTTCTTATAACGTTAAAGTTTTATGAAATTCGAAAAAATTTCTTATCTCGTTATTAATAAACTTTTCACTTTTCTAGATTATTATGAATTGCTTCAAGGGAACGAATATATAAATTAAGGAAAAAATCATCGAAGGTCGCAAAGAAGAAAAAAATACAAACAAGAGTTTCTTCTTTTGAAATCAGTTTCAGAAATATGAAAAACAACGTAGTATTTCTGAGAATTCACTTAAAAATATTGATATTCTTTCAACATAGTAAAACTCTAATAAGTTTCAAAAACTCTCTGAAAATTATTGTTTTTGAAATTACCAAAAGTTGATCAATATTTTACAAACTACTCTCAATCATCATTAATTTTTAGAATTACTGAAAAAAGTAAATTACTTAAAAACTCACCGATTATTTTTCAATCCACTACTCTGAGCTAATACCCTCAAAGATCGCACTTGCAGCACTTAACGTTTTTTTTACCACATATTTCCCTCGATTTTCGCAAATTTTCCGAAAGAGAAAAACAACTATTTCCCGAGCGATTCGGTGTTAGAAAAATATTCGAGGGGTTAATAAAAATACGAATGAAACTTGCATAGAGTCTCTACCTTTATTTATAATCGAGTCCCAAGGATGGAGTACCTTCCTTCGGATTAGCTGAAAGAGTGGGACAAGTGCTGAAAGTGGGAGGCAAAACTCGAACTTTCAAGGCTCATTGAAAAACCTCATCCCCCGGGAGCATAATCAACCGAAATTCCGAAAACTTCAACGAACGTCATGGACCAATGACCATGAAACCTTTTACGTAACTTGACAAAAAATTTGTTTCGAATGAGCAAAGTGACACGAAATACAGGAAATGAAGAGGAAAAACGGGACCTCTGCCATAGTCCATGGGACGTTGAAAAATGTTGATGAGATTTTTGTTCCAGCGCGAATAAAATTACGGTTATAATGTTGATGAGAAAAAAGAGAAAATACGTGTAATTCCAGCGGCGTATAATTATTCGTGCCGGAGTGCTGGAGAGTTGTCGCATAGGATCGCGTATAAATGACTGCGAGGTTGGAGAGAAACGTATATGAGATTGTTTTAAAAAATGGGAACATATGGTATTGCCATCGATTTGCAGGATTATGCAGTTTTTAGTTGAAGTTTTTTGAAAAGTTGAAACTGCATTCAGATATTGGTAGTATTTATTGCTACTTGGAAAATTTTTCGTAGATAAGAGAATTTTAAGAACCAATATTTTTTGTAGGGTCCGGAAAGAATGGATCACTTTTCATTCCTGATGTTTTAAACATTTCTTTTTTTATTTCACGAATTTATTTTATTTTCATTTTATTTAAAAAAATTTTGTTCTTAATTTTGAGTTTTTTGTTCTTATTTTATTTATTTGTTTAATTCTTTGTTTTTTTATATCAAACAATTTTGAATTTAATCAATTTTCAGATTCTAGAATAATTTTGGCATAGAACTTAAGTCTTTTTGAGTGATTTAATGACATTTTTGAGAAGGATTTTGACTGCCATGAATTCTTGAATCTGACTTCAGAATATCTACCAAAAAGAGAATATGAAATGAATTTTATAGATACGAAAATTTTTCTACAGATTATTGGACATTTACTGATTTAAGTTAATGATAAGTAATGTATATAGTGAACTAGTTGAGTTTTGTTCATTTAAAACAGGAAAAATTTTGTAAACTCGAAAACTGGAGTTCTGTTAAAAATTTCCGAAAATCATGGGAAATCTGCTAAACATTGAGTAATAATCTTGAATTTCAGTAAATTTTTAAAAAAAGTCAATGATCAGTAAAGTTTTTCATAGTAGTAAATTTTCCAAAAAAGTTATAGATTTATAATATTATTCGATTTATACAAACAATCAGAATGATTTTTAATTTCCAAGCTCATTTTCTATATATCACAGAATATACTCAAAAATGTTGATACATTTTTAATTGTACAGTTTATTTTTTGAGTTTTATCTGCAGAATATTGCAGTAAATAATCATAATTGTTCGAAACAGCTCTTGAAAATTATGAGATAAAGTAAAGAATTTCTAGATACATCCCGTTCAAAATTAAATATGATATTTGATGTTAGATTCATCCTACATCCTCGACGAAGTCCAAGAAATATTGTTTTTTATTCTAGAGAAAAGTTTCGGAAATTTATAAAATCTTTACAAATTTTCAAACATAAGCACATGATTTTAAATTTATTCCATTTTTTCATGGTATTATTTTCTGAAAATTATGGCACTTTCGGAGAATTTTCGAAAAAATAGTTTAGTTTCTAAATTTTCGTCATGTTCTTTTCGGAATTTAGGTCGTGAATTTAAAGAAAATTTTTCAAATCATTACGTTTGTAAGAATCTTCTGTTTCAATGAGTACGTTTTATGCAATTTTTCAAAGTTACGTTAACAACTGATCAAAATTCGTTAAACTGCGAATTCACAATGAATCTGTACACTTTTAAATTTAAAGTATTGACAGCGACACGTTTTGAAAAATATCTTAATTTTCGCAAACATTTTTGAATCATCTAAGTTCTTTGGTAAAATAAATTATAAAGAAAAAATTTATTTAATGACTGGAGCGGGTAAAAGTATGCTTGTGCATGTAGCATGCATATTTTGCATATATCGGTCGATCGAACATATCTTGCACATTTTTTTTTTCATCATGCATATA